>JAGJRP010000648.1:0-34291 GCA_022832235.1 Lepidurus couesii
CCGCAAAAAGTTCCACAGACGTGTAAAGGAATGTTCGGAATGCAGAGATATATCGCCATGTCAGGACTTTTTTCATAGTTGCGGAGACACCATCCTAACTATAGTTTAGTTATAGTCGACGGTTTCAAGGAAAGGGAATAAGGTCCCTGTTTAAAAGGCTGTTATACAAAGAAAATGCTTGAAAAGAAAGTCCTAAAGTGGAACCAGTGGTTCCGGTGACTGATTGGCTGTCAATACCAGAGCCAACGGCAGTCAAATAAGTATTGATATCGTTAGAAAAAGACGTCGAACAGAAAAGTTAAAGGGGCAATACCAAATACTTTTGAAAGAAATACGATATAAAACGAATGTTGTGTGTTGCCAAAACGAATATACCATTTTGTGACAACTTATGGTATAGCCCATTTAATATTGTAAGGTCGATGCACCCTTAGAAGAATTGCTTTATGTAATTTTTCATGGAAGTGTATTTTTTTTTTTTTTCGTTATGGTTTCCCAAAACTACGGTAACAGGGAGTTGAGTTAGGAATGCTTTTCACTAGACATTTTCAGAACGATTTTGAGTACTTCTCGTTTGAACGTCTTCCCCACAGCGTCCCGAGGAATACTTGGCAGGAAGTAAACCCCGCCCCGCAGTCGGTTTACATCACTCATGCGTTCTACGGATTTAAAAGTACGTACAAACCAGAAAATTACGCAGAAAATTAAAACAAATTAACGGCCAAACCTGCAACAATGTCGATAATATCTTGTGGATTGGCGGTTTTGCCGGGTTTGAGGACCACAGCTGCTGCGGGGAGTTCTCCGTCAATATCGTCAGGCAAGCCCACTACGCTAACCGCTTCTACGTAATCTAAGGTGGATATCAGGTTTTCTATAAGGAGAGGCGCCACCTAAAAGTTTAAGTAAAAGATTTTTTAATAATATTGTTTTACTTGTTTCGCTTGAATAAACTTTAAACAGTTTTAAGAAAAGTTTGAATAAACTTTAAATAGTTTTAAGGAAAGTTTGAATAAACTGTTCCTGTATGAAAAAAGGAAGACCTACGTGAACCATGCGGTACTTGATAAGGTCCTTGCTTCTTCCAGTGACGAAAACATCGCCTTTCTCGTCGTAGTATCCGATATCACCAGTACAGGCCCATCCATCTTTAAAAAACTCTTTCGTTAACTAAAAGAAATGTAAAAAAGGATATAGTAACCGCATTGTATGCAAAATTAGGTTAACATTTAAACGCGTATTAAAGATTATTTACCTGGGGGCTGTTTAAGTATCCCTGCATCATCCGAGTAGTTTTCACGTACATTTCGCCTTCCTGATTCGGGCCGAGAATTTCACCCGTTTCACTTTTGGCAATCTGTATTTTTAAGTATTAAGTATTTTTAAGTTTTTCTATTTTTTAAGTAATTTTTTTGCTATAGAAAATTTAAGACCGACAAGTGAACGAAAAATCGCTTACTTTCAATTCCGCACCCAGTTCTAATGAACCTGAGCAACATGGTTTGTAGCCTATAAAGAAAAATGATCAAGTTAACGACACTAGTATTTCATTTTTTTTTTTTACTTTCAGACTGCATCTCGGCTCTAGTGATGAATCGCATAGCTACGGAACCCACTTCGCTCATGCCATAATTCTGTCAAATGAAAAAAATACGGTGTAGTGGTTGGTTTGGAAGTGTTATTTTTTCATAAACTGACACTTTCACAAGTCTGCGCAGAGCGACGGCTAGCAAATTCCCTAAGGCTAAAAGCACTAACAGTGTGGAGCAACCATTGCCAGTTGGAATTTAGCACCGAAAAAAACTGAACTAATTCATTTCAGCAGGAAACGGACACACGACTTTCCCCCTTAACCTGGAAAAACACCACGACACTTCTGAGCGATTCCGTACGATGTACGATACTTGGGTTTAATTTTGGATAAGAAGTTTGACTGGTCAGCCCATGTAAGATTCCTAGCAGCAGCTATAAACAAGTCACTTCATCGTATTCGCACTATAGAGCTTTTGCCAAATTACGCCTCTCGCGGCAAGAGTTGGCAAAATCCGCCATTTTGAGTACTTTAAGTTAAGGTAAACAAACAACAAACTGGTTTCCGTGAATAGTTTGGTTTTGCTTACAGCTTTTACAAGTAGCTCAGGTAAACAAACAAAAAGACACAAAGACACAAAGCAAAACCAATATTCACGGAAAACAGTTTGTTGTTGTTTGTTTGCCTTAACTTAAATGTACCCAAAATGGCGGATTTCGCCAACTCTTGCCGCGAGAGGCGTAATTTGGCAAAAGCTCTAATACTAAGCAAAACAGGACTGTCTCCAGTAGTCAACTAAAGACTCTCATATCGGCGACATTTTACTTCAAGCTACTGTACGCATCCCCTGCCTGGTTTAACATTACTCCAACATCCTTACGACCACTCTCCTCGATCCATCGGCAAGCCCTATTAGCAATCACTGGCGCACTTAAAACCACTCCGACATGAACATTAGAAGTTGAAACCGGCATCTAACCGCTAAAACTTCCCATCAAAGAATCTGGACTTCGCTACGTGTCCTCCAGACTAGGAACGGAACGACCGGCACAGACGGAAAACAAGACCAAACGGTACATCACAAACTCAAACAGACTTATCGACTTGGCCAAGACCACTTTCGAGATTACTGACTGTATCCCCCAAGTCTCCTACCAAATTGTACACAAAACCCTTATCATTGAATGGATAAAAAGAATGGGAAAGTCTTCCTTCAGCAACTCATCTAAAGTTCCTTAGAGTTATAAGCCTGGCATAAAACCAATTATAAAAACAAAACTCCCTAGAAACATCATATCGTCTCTTATAGATGAGTCATTACCAAATTCGCTCCCTAGCGGCAAGAGTGGGCGAAATCCACCATTTTAGGTACGTTTTCTACAAGGCGCGTAAAGTAAACAAACCAAAACAACAGACAAGTTTAAGTAACAAGAAATTTTGCTACTCAAACTAAACGAATTCGTCAGAATCTGAAATAAGAAAACNTACTCCAAAATGGTGGATTTTGCCAACTCTTGCCGCGAGAGGCGTAATTTGGCAAAAGCTCTATAACAATAAAGAAACCAAAACTTTCCAACTGCAAGCTAATGCAGTGTGTAATGTATGAAAATGATGGATGGATGGAGTCGAAAGACAAGTACCTGTGTCATTGGACAACGAACTGGCACCAGGATTACCGTTACCATTTATGGTAACCCCCGCCTCTGCCTTGATTTCCATTTCGCGGCTAGCTGAAGAAGTCCCAGGGTAATTCCCATGGTGTCGAAGCAGTAAAGGCGAGGGTGGGTACTCCACATGAAGCCCCGCTCCTGCTCGTCCCATGACTGGTGAAGGAAACCCATTGGCGGCAGCTAAGATGGCCATGTGCCGGGGTTGTACTGGCGACTGAGCTGGCGAGGGGGACAAGGGCGAGGGCGCCGAACTGTAGCTGTACTGCGACCCCGAGCCGCCGTATTGCGAGTATTGCGAAGCATCCGAGTTGTTTCGAGACAAGGACGGTGAAGCTCTATGCGAGTACGGGGACGATAAACCCGAGGAAGAGCGATGCCGCGATTGACCTGGTGACGCGGTAGGCGAGTAGTAGGCGGAGTGAATGGCGGAATCGGGTGACGGAGTGGGAGGGTGATGAGCTAAAGGTAACCGAGTAGGATGACGCGTGGGTAGCGGACTGGGCAGCGGGGTGGGACCGCCTAATACTTCCGATGTGTACGGCGGACAGGGCAGTCGAGGCGTTGGGACGATATTGACAGGGCTACGGCAAGAAGGACGGCGTAATTCGCCCTAAAAAAATAATAATTTAGAATTCATTCATATTTCCTAACGTCTTTCTTTCTAAGAGATAAGAGAAGGCTCCCGTATGCCTTAGCTCGGTACGGGCGGTTAGCATGGGGAATTTCGGAACAACTTGAGAAAACCAGTACATTTAATGAAAAAACTCTTTGACAGTAACCTTGAGCTTGCTAACAGGTAGTATACAAGCAATGCGCATTTGTTTCCAGTGAGTAATAACTTAGCAATATGCAAATTAAGTTTGTAACTATGAGAAATACGATACCTAATGTCCTTTGGTTGTGCACTAGCTAGTAACAAAAGAAAACTTTTGTTTTAGATTGATTTCAAATCTGACCAGCCGTTTTCGAGAAAGTTTGACGACTTGATTTGGGACATTGTGCGACTACTGCAAACTGTGGTGACAAATTGTACTTTTCATACGCAAAACAAGCGTAGAAACTTTGCCGGCAATTAGCTACCTATTTATTTTCTTTGTACGCAAGGCTTTTGAAAAACAATAACAAACATCAGCGCCATCTGTGATTCTCTCCCACCAATAGAGCTTTTGCCAAATTACGCCTCTCGCGGCAAGAGTTTGCGAAACCCACCATTTTGGGTACATTTAAGTTAAGGTAAACAAACAACAACAAATTGGGTTTTCCGTGAATAGTGTGGTTTTGCTTACAACTTTTTTAAGTAGCTCAGGTAAACAAACATAAAAAGACACAATAAGACACAAAGACACAAAGCAAAACCAATAATGTTCACGGAAAACAGTTTGTTGTTGTTTGTTTACCTTAACTTAAATGTACTCAAAATGGCGGATTTCGCCAACTCTTGCCGCGGGAGGCGTAATTTGGCAAAAGCTCTATAAGCTAAGGTATACGGGAGCCTTAAATGTAGACTTGGTTTAGCAATGAGCTATCAAATGCAGTATAAAAAGACGGTGGATTTGGGGGAAAAAGGAATAAAATCTAGAAACACGGAATGCGTCAAGTATTACCTGGTTATCATAATACTTGTTATTATTGCTATGCTCCCATTCATGTCGAGACGTCTGGGGTGTGGTTGGCGCCGTGTACGCGAGAACGCCAGGGGGCAAGATGTGTCCATTGACGAGGTTATTGTGCAAAGCATGATGCGTCGGATGAACGGATGATAGTGGCTGCGGACTACAAGGACCCACAGACTGGACGCCTTCCATGTCGACCACTTCGTTGTCTCCCGGTTCGGCGCCTTTTTCTTCCGCCGCCACGTCAATGTCCAGGGGCTCCATTTTGATCCCGTTTTGATTCAAATGGACGTGGTTTCCATTCGCGACAGCCACAGGATGGAATTCGTGATCTGATAACTCGCCTTCCCATGACATAGGCCGTTCGGGCTGGGGTGAAAGCGGTTCTCGGCCATCCTCCTCTGGTTGAGCATGGACAGTACTACGTTGGCCACGCCCTAACGTCCGTTTACTCCGTAAATCTACGCCAACGTGCACTACAATCCACCAAAATGCAAAAAAAAAAAATCCATTAACGATGAACTTTATTTCCATTTCCCTCTCCCAAGAATATAACAACCCAATAAAAAGGGTACATTTCCATCCCCCCCCCCCCCAAGCATATAAAAAGCAAAGAAAAAATATAAGTAAATCTTATTTACGAGGTAAATCTAAGCTCCGGACTTCTTCATCAGCATCGGATTCCCCGTCACTTCTTTCAGCGCCAACTGCCACGTCTTCGCCGTTAGTCATGGCATCTGGAATTGCAAAATTACAACACACTATTAACAACTTTTCGTAACTTGTAATTTACTGCTAGTTTCAAGTTCGCCTTGAAGCACGAATTCAGTCTCTCTCTCTCTTTCTCTCTTCTTTCGCAACTCTTGCTGAGCACACCCTCTTCTAAAAAAGCAACAAAAATCCAGACTTTTTTTCCTCGCTGCTCCCTCTCTATTTCTTATCTTTTTTTGTAATTCTTTTAGCCTCTTGGCTCTCAGTGAGTGAACAACGACCAAACGTACTCATGGTAGGAACAGGTAGGTATAACAGGTAACATGGTAAGTAGCGGTGGTTGTGTAACTAGCCAAAGCACCACCACGACCACCACCATCACCAAGAGAGCAGGAGGAGCTCGAGACTCGCGGGCTTTCAAGACAGACCCAAAGCAAAACGCCTGGCGGCTGTTTCGCGGCGCCCAAAGAAGCCAGAACGAAACCCAAAGCAGCAAGCAAGCAAACCAAACCTAAAACGGCAAGGTATAACGACCTCACGCCGAACACCGCCATTTGTGTGGTTCTCTCTCTCTTTCCCTCTATTTCTCCCTTCTTGTGTTGTTTCGCTGTTCACAGTGCTTGCGGGAAGCCTACAGAAGAAAGAATAAAGAAAACCTACCAAAAGATAAAAAAGCAGGGAGAATACATAAAATAAAGAAAAGAAAAAACCATGAAATACTCCTTAACAATCTGCAGCCACAGTCGTGGAATATTATAATATATCCATTTGGAAATTTTCATGAAAAGGGTTGCAATGCAAATTCTCAGCGAGGAAAACTTTGAAGAGTGCTTTTTTAAAACACGTTCTTTTTTTATCTTTCTGATTTTTAAAAAATAATTTTAACACTATTCTAAGCTTTCCAGTTGTAAAACAGCTTTTAAATATAGACTAGCTGGGCCACACATGCACAAAATACCTAATTAGTCCAGAATGATCCCCAATACCAGTTCTGAACGATTCCTCTCAAGGTTTTCCATAATAAGATACGAGATGGGAGCCAAAAAGGAAACAAGTTTTGAACCCCGAATGGCTGATTCTGTATGTTCGATTCCACAACCTGGTTAATTGAAAACTACTGGGATATATCGATCAAAAGAAATGCTCCAATCGTCGAAAATCAATCAGCTTTAAACTGGAATCTTGCGCCTACGCCCAGAAAATAACCACGAAAAGAGTTGAAAGAACTTTTTTGTATTATTATTTTTTTTGCGTTGAAAAAGCAAAAGCGTAGCACGATTGGTATCGTGTCCAGCCTTCATTAATGCGTTTGCCTTTCACTTGCACAGGACCAAGGAGGATTCTGATAGGGAGTTGTTGGTGCTAAAGTACACTAAAAAGTGAAAAGTAAATAAAAAAGAGTAAGCATTTTGATAGTGAGTGGCCGGCGTCGACGGCATCGCCAGCAGTGCGTGAATTCAGGCAAGGACACTCGCTTGTCCTTTTTCCCAGTAAAGAAAACATGGGTCAACAGCCCAAAAATCCCGCTCACCTGCTAAAAAGGAACCGTCTCTCATGTCTATACCTTTTAGCCTCCACATGGGGAATTTCTTGGAATTTTTTTTTAGGGATATGTCTTACAAAGAAGGTAGTGCTTATGCTTAAGCTGCAACAAGTCCTTTTGGTATGAATGAAGGCATGGTTTTTAGTGTGGTTCCTCTACCAGAATGGCGGGACGAGTCACAGAGTTTAGGGAGTTCGAACCTGTGCGATCTAGGAGAGGCATGTCTGGGCACTGTATGCAACAGGTTTTATTGGTAAAATAAGCCGCATAAGACTAAAAGAGAAGTCTTTCTTGTGTGGTGGGAGCGAGTAGGGCAGCAAGTCCCTGATCCATATTGAGGCCGTTGCATCCACAATGGGCCATTGCACGCACAAAACCTCTCCTGCCTACTCCTGAACTGCTCAATCATCACATCACATGTGGGAAGCCAAACTTTAGCGTCTTTAGCTGACACTGGAGGCACTTTCAACCTGAGAAATGTTCCCACCTAGCACATTTAGCTCTACAAAATCGAATATCAACAATGAATACCACTCAAAGGATAATGGCCGCCAAAACCCACTTTGTTTACCTTTACATAAGGCATGGCATAGTCATTTCACGTGGCTTTCTGACGTCACTAACGTATTACATCAGTATCCATGGTACCTGATGAGCTTTATTTACTGTTTCAACTTTCAAGCATGGAAGTAAACAGCTTGTCATGGTAAGGTGCGTCGTAAGCCCCGCCCACGACACGACCGTGTCGTCGTGATCCCATGTTTGCATGTCGATAACTCTTGAACGGGCAATAAAAAAGCACATTAGAATAAAAGTTCGTCGCTCTTAAGCAATGTAGACTACAATCATCCGTCTTTCAAACAATAACGAAAGCTCAGAACGACAGCGGTTTGACACCTAATAAGAACAAAAGTTGTACGAAATTTCTCTCTAAATTTCTCTCACACAAGTAGTTCGATGTTAATGCTCCTAGCGTCCGGTTAAACCGGAATAAAGGAAGGTATTCCTCCAAAAAGCCAAAGTCAAAAGAAACTTTCGTGCTACAATTATTCCCCTCGTGCTCAACGCGTTTGACACGGGAAAAAAAAAGTCCTGACATCTAAAAAAAAATCTCAAAAATACAAAACAAATAAAAAACGGTAAAAAATGAAAATACAAACAAAACATTACCTTTCCGTGTTCGCTGATTCGTGTGATGTTTACGAAGCACAGTGGACGGGTCTTCAGCCCCGAGATGGGTGTTTCCTCCCTCCGTGGCTCCGCCTCCTCCTCCATCTCCTTCCGGCCCCATATGCATAGGAAGGAATGGAAGCTGATGCTGAGCTGCTGGCGCTGGCAATAATGGAAAGGCCCTGAGCCAGCCTTCCACTACTTGATTATTCCCTGGCTGGAAGTGTTGCGACTGCTCCGGAGAGTTCTCCTCCACAGCACTGGCATTCATCCCACGCTCTCTTTTTTGTCGTTTTCTTGGTAAAAAGTCAGGTCAGTTTAAGCAAGGGTCAATCTACAATCACTTCTTTACTACGACCCCCAACGCGAGGCGAAGAAGAATGCATGGTTGCTGTATCACAGGGGCTTGAATTTCACACACGGTACGAGAGCCAGCTTGATGGCTTGTGAGGGCTACAAGTCAACGAAAAAAACGACACGCTGTTCTTCCTCCTTCACTTGCATACTTTATATGCATAGGCACGTAATCCGTGGTTTCTTCGGTGGTACCACTCCAACTTCCAACTCCCCAGCGCTTGTTACTTTCGCGTCATTCTGTGGAAATAAAAATAAAAGATATGAAACCAAATGCACATATTGAACCAAATACAAGCCTTTATTTTCTTTATTTTCCCAACCCAAACCTGCCATGTTTCCCATTTAGGTAGCATATGTGCCTGGCTGACGCTCAAAGCAAAGTGAGTTTGCGGTAAGGGACAAGATCTCTTGCGGTATTAATCAACAATACACAATTTCCAAGAAATCGGCTCGGTGTCCATGAACGTTCCCCGAAACTTCCGTGTTGGCTCTTTTTGCTTTCAAAGTTCCTCCGTCCCTCTGCGTTATCTCAATTTCTCGTCTTTCCTCCAGGACAGCAGCGTTTTCTTTGCATTTTTTTTTTTACATTTTATTCTCCCCAGAAAGAAAGAAAGAGGACATAATCCAACCAGGTGTGTTCATTTATTAGACACGAGATACCAAGCTACGTTGTGTGATTGTGCCTTCTGAAATGACTCTTTTTGGAATTAATGACAGGATTGGATCGACTGGACGACTTTGGAACGACAATATCGGGTTCTGACTACTAATTTTCAATGCCAAGATGGGAACAAGACCCCCTCTACTAAAAAAGAAATCAATAAAAGAAAATGGAATAAAAACACACACATGCACCCAAGTCAAAGTGGTGCTGGCCTTGACGTTCGTTACACTTTCTACTCAACATTTGCCGCCTTATTATTTCAGTTCGTGTCCACTCTTTTTTCGATCTTTTTTCTCTTATTTGTCCACGCCTTTACGTCCTCCCTAACCTCAGCTCTACGATACAGCTTGGGAAGCTTCCACGCCCCGCACCGTTCACGTCACACTCGGTCCCCGACTCCCTAAAACCTAATTATAACAATGACTCCATCAGTATCACCTTGTCCACTCGTTTTCCTTTTCGTCGCTCGCGCAAAAACCTACAAAACAATCCTTTTGCTCTCTTTCGCAATCCAAAACACTGTTCAAACTTTGTAACAAACCTTGTATGTTTTTTCCTTCTTTTCCTTTCCTTTACAATGTCTTGTTACTTGAATCTTTTTCGAAAGTAACGTCTAACACGCAACGGCAATTGAACTTTTAACATTCCACTCTGGATTGCAAGTAAAATCCGATTTGGGGAAAGTTTGGCGGCACGGGGAGACAAACCAAAACCAAGTTAATCCTAATGGGGAGGCTGGGAAACCCAAGGAAACACACACAAGAACTTATGATTATAACAGCAAGTTGTTGCCTGGACGTGGATTTCAGGACTGTTCAGCGCTTGGTTTCGCTGGTAACTCGCTGTTGGTGGTGCTGCGGTAAGTTTGGTTTCCTTCCCATTCCCCCCCAATGAAGCGCCAACGCCAGCCCCGCAAAGTTCCAAGCACTCTAGCATAGCAAGAAGGCAATACACCTTTTAAGGGGCGGGCTCCTAGCAATAGGGAAGGGAAGGCGAGAGTTTGGCTCACCTCCAGGCCATCAGGCAGGTTGCACGGCGTTCAGGTAAGGTAAAAATGTACACTCCATCAAGGTAAAGCTTCCAAAGCCAGGAAAAAAAAACGAAAAAAAACTCGAAAGCCGAGAAGGAGCACGACTGGCGTCTAAGAAAGGTTTAAAAAAAGGAGAGGGCGAAGAACAGGAAGGAAGAAAAATTTTATGCTAATCATGCCAACAACTCCCAACTCGCACTCTGGCCAAAGGTGTTCATTCATATAAATCGGCCAACTTTGCCAAAAAGCTGCTCCCCAACGGAAAACAGCCCGTATTTTCCTTCCAACTCACTAAACAAACTTGGATCCCCAGATTTTCATTACAGGACTCCATAAAGTCGAAAAAAGGAGGGAAAGCGTTTCAAAACTTTTCGAATGAGCATACCAGCAACAGGCCTGTGCATGTAAAAGTTACAGGGATGTTTTTGTTCACGAAAATGTTCGAATTGCCTTCCCCCAATCTCAACCTGCCTTGCATCCCACCTCGCCAGGTGGGAGGTGGGATGCAAACCCAAACCCAAACCAGTTTCTCGCCTCATGCCTCATTTCATTCTTTCCACATCCATACTCCCATACCTGAGCCTCCCTCTCCCTCTCGGTCCTTCTCATTTGCATATGCTCTTACATGATATATAACCTGACATTTTGGCGGCGACCTTTCTTTCTTCTCATCTCCTTCCCTTTTCCTTCCTTGTTTCTCACGTAGACAAACCTATTAAAACGATTTTTCTCCAAAACCCACCACTTTGCTTTGGTTTAATGTCTCTTCGAGTAAAAATTAACCAAACTCAAGCTTTCATTTACTAAAACAGGCAAACTAGCCAAAAGAAGCTACCCTCTCGCTGTACCATGTCTCAAGAATACTTAACAAAAAACGTTTAAAAAACAAAACAATTAAAATAACAATATTTTGTTTAGGGAAAAAAAGGGAAATTTTTGGCTTCGACTTCAACGGTGTTTTAAGCGCCTGCCAAAGAAGCCAAGTCTGCGGTGAGGCTGTGCCAAAACTGTTAATATCGTATCTACTGAAACCCGTTTTGTCAACGCCGAGGTCGACCTGTGTGTCATTGAGGTGAACGTTTGTCCAACGTCTGGATACTTAGTAGCTTTTGCTCCAATCTAAATCGAACGTTTCCTCCATCAAGTCAAGTTAGTTCTCTCTCTCTCTTTCTCTCTGTTCTGTCTCTCCCTCTCTTCTGCGTTTCCAAACCGAAGCTTAAAAATGAAAAAGCGTCAAGACCCGCCCACTGGCCTCGGTTTTGGCAGGTAGAAGAGACGTTGGTGCTGGTTCGAGCCGCCGGAGGGACAGCCAAAAAGCAAGCTGCTGCAACTGCAACAACAACTGCAGGAGCTGAGCAGCACGATTCCCCCGTCTTGCCTTGTCCCGAAAGTCCCGAAAGCCGCAGCGCTGGGAGCCAAGGGAAAAAAAAAATACAAGAAAGCAGGTTCAGTTCAGCATGGCTTTAGTTAAAAAAGAAAAGGTTTGGCTTGAATAAAATATGCTTGGGCTTGGGCCAAAAAACCAGAACCTTGACAAGGACGTAGCGAGGACGTGAACAGCCACCGGGAAAATGAGGCCCATATCATCTCTTCTTGCCTAGCCTTATTGTCAGAGCTTCTTCGGGAATGATGATCCTGATCCCCCCCCCCATTGAACCTGGCTTCTCATTATGATGAGGAATGAGGTAATGCCAATGCCAACGCTGTAAGAATGCTGAACCCTAGAGAACTTTATAGCTTGCTTTTAGCACCAAAATCTTCGGAAAAAAAAAAACTCCAGAGCTTTTATAATAGATCCCGCTTGTTGTGATCTCTGGTTACTAGAATCAGCCGATTTATGGAATACAATTTTTGGCATACATTTTAAAGAACTGAATCAAATGATAAAGATTCATAGCATTTGCATCGGGTATTTGAATCACACTTTCAAATATCGGAATGAATTTCAAAAGAATCTTCACATGTACAGAAACGAAACTGTAGTAGTGATTGCTACATGGACTTCGCATATTGACCAAGGACATTGCTTTTACGTCGTTTTGACTTAAACTTAGACTTACCAGGCTTCTTTGACTTTTGCTTACGAGCGTTCGTTTTAGCCTAAACTTTGAAAGTTTACCGAAGTCGACTTGGAAAGTCTTGAGTCAAAACGAACAAAAGTTTACAATTGCTCCACCCATGGGGCGGTGCTTGTAGAAAATAAACAAAAGCACTATATGAATTGTTCGATATCAACAAAGGACACATAAACAAGAGGCGGGGTTAAGTTTAAGTCTAGGCACAAGAGTAGCCTACACGCTAGAGACTTGCCTGACTTTGGACCAAAACTAAAAGTCGACTTCCAAAGTTTAAGTCAACTAGCTAAAGAAAACGCTTATAGAGCTTTTGCCAAATTACGCCTCTCGCGGCAAGAGTTGGCGAAATCCGCCATTTTGAGTACATTTTAGTTAAGGTAAACAGACAACAACAAACTGTTTTCCGTGTATTGGTTTTGCTTTGTGTCTTTAGCTTTGTGTCTTATTGCGTCTTTTTGTTTGTTTACCTGAGCTACTAGTAAAAGCTGTAAGCAAAACCAAACTATTCACGGAAAAGTTTGTTGTTGTTTGTTTACCTTAACTTAAATGTACTCAAAATGGCGGATTTCGCCAACTCTTGCCGCGAGAGGCGTAATTTGGCAAAAGCTCTATAAGCCCAAAGTTTAGCCAAGTCTACCTATCTCGAANCCAACTCTTGCCGCGAGAGGCGTAATTTGGCAAAAGCTCTATAAGCCCAAAGTTTAGCCAAGTCTACCTATCTCGAACGCTTATAAGTACAAAGTCTTGGGTAGACTTTTAAGTCGGCTTTAAACTTTGGTCAAAACGAACACGGCTTTTGTTTCTTTGGTTTAAACAAGCCAGTTCGTTTCACGCGCCGAATAATCTTAGCATTCTTTAGCTAAGCATATAAATTAATCTTAGCGTATTTCCGATTTTCGGTTACTAGAATCTCCGCTTAATAGAATCAATAAACGTGATCACAATAAACGCATCCACTATGGGAGGAAAAGCCTCGTTGTTTACGGTACATGAGCAGTTAAGCACCCCCATAACACATGAAACCACGCAAATCTATCGAACATTCCAAAGCAGCGTTGTTCAGAGCGGTCAGAGCATCAGAGGCTTATTACGGATTTGGAGATAGCTGAGATCGGCTTTGTCTGGTTATGATATGCCAAAATGGGTTACTCATAGTGACAGGAACGCAAGAATCCCTTTTAGTGTTCTGGGGGGAAACGCCCATATTCTGACAGCATGTGTGGCGGCTCGGGGTCTGGTCTGACGGCATAAAGGACGTCGGAAGGTCGTTCGTTCTACGAAAGGTGCCAAAGACGCTCTCTCTCTCCCCCCACTCCCCAAAATGGGTGGGGGTGGGTACTTTCTCGAAGAAATCGTCGTTTGGGTAAAAGGCAAGGTCAATTTCGCAGTCCTTCTTCCTTCTTTCTGGCCTTGCCTAAGCTCCCTAATTTCTAATTTCTTACCTCTATAGTGCTGACTTTACCTCCTCCCTATCCCCCCACAACTTCCGGCAATCCTCCCCACTATCGCTTAGTGGTGGCAATTTACGGTTCCTTACTCTACAACCGCGAAAAAGGTCACAATGAGGTCGAAACTAACGCTAATCTCTTACAATTTGCGACGTAGACTCCTTTAATCATAAGGGGTAACGGATATAATCTTTTAATGACGAAACATTCCTGTGATGGGGAAAAAAGTTGTTTTTTTCTTTGATGCGGTACAATAGCGTATGTGTTACATTGAAGGGGGTCTTGCGGGGCCCCATTCCACGCATAACAACCTGTTGCCTAGCATCCAGTAATTAGTAGCCTTCTATCTTTTTTCCCATTCCTTGCCAATCTGTTATCTGCGAGACGCGGTTTGCCCAAGCCACGCCCAAAAGTTCCAAACAGGAATGCGTAAGGTCTATAATGAGTTTTTCTGATCCCAACACCATCACCAAAAAGGGGGGGGGATGACTTCTTAAAGCTCTTCTTGTTTCTCAGCCACCCAAGTGAAGGTTTTTATAGCACCGATCAACTAATTTCCTGTTAGATAATGAGGATTATAAAAATAGCGTTTAAAAGGCTTGAACTAGCCTAAAAATCTAAAATACTACTATAAAGAGTCTACCCTACCAAATTTAGAAACCAATGCGTTTGGTACGAACCCTTTCAACAAAAACATGTAAGTTTTCTATCTATCAGTCTGGTTTTCCCCTTGAATTAAAAAAAAAAAGTTTTTTGTGCGTTCCAGACATGACGTCAAGAGGGAATTTAATGCAAATGAGGCGACAAGGTGAACCAGACTAAGGACGAGAAGGGGGGAATGAGTCAAACGGAGCTACCTGCAACAATGGGAACGGTTGCAGCGATAGAGATCCCAAGTTGACTTCTTGCGGACACTTGTCGAGCGTTTTCCGAATTATTTCATGCATTTCCTGCCCTGCCTATAAAAACACGTCGTATAGCGCCCTTTATAAACTCGTACGCATGAAAGAATGGAGATCTTCTTTCATGTTTCACCTTTTGTACTGAAGTCTGGCTGGACTGACGTCAACAACCAAAGAGATTGTGACCAGAAGCCATCCGGGTAATCACTTTTGAGGTTGCAGCGAATATCTAATACCCCAATCCGGATCTATGCACTTGCTTCATAATCACCTAAGACAAAAAAGCATAAAAAACATGAAAAAATTCCTAAAAAAAAAGCCAACAGGTTCCCGTTTGCTGGAGGAGCTGACGTTTAATAAGACTATCGGTAACATGTGAGCTTACTTGCCACTATGACCGTCTTCGACATGTTGAATTGCCGACAACTCAAGCAAGGAATTCCACAGCTACGATTAAAAAAAGGAAAAGAAGACGGGAGCAAAACTGCCTGGAAGCTTCTGACAACAAAGCTCAATAAGGATATGACACGGGGGTCCCGGATCTCTTGTCTGGTCGGCTTTAATGTCAAATTTTGGACTCAAAAAGGCTTCGAAAAAAATAAAAAAAATATATAACGGATGCTACTAGCCCAAAATTTTCTGCAAGTCTACCTAATTGGCGTGGTGCCGTAACCGGAAACAAGATTTCTAGGTAGCACGCTCGTGTTTCTTTCTGAGAAGAGTGGTCAGTGCTAAGTAAGTTGAAATTGAGCAACGAAATGGTTGGAATATTAAGAAAAAAAAAAAAAAAAGGAAACAACAGTCCTGCCTATAAGGTTCTAAGCAACGTGCCAGATCATATTCCCTGCATGCTTAACCTTTTCCACCTCTCTCAAGCATAACTCCAAGCTATGACTCGAGCTTTTGTTCAAAGACCTCCTGTCATTCGCGGACTTGTTATAGGAACACAGCGCTTAACAAAGAACAACTGAAAGTTGCAATAGAAAGTAGTTTCTGAGGCCAACAAATATAATGAAGTTTGCACAACCTGTAGTTCCATGTGCATAGAAATTACGCTATTTCCCTTAAGCTAAGTTGGCACCTGGACTTGAAGCTGTTTTTTCGTTCTTTCGCCGATGCTTTTATGGATTAAGAAACGTGTGTTAGACGGTTTAGACGCGGCACTCTTTTTTTTTAGGAAGGACGTATCCTCAAGTGGTCGAATAATACCTTAAAAATAACACAACACCCTCAGTGTTGTACAATTTAAACTAATGCCAGTCTATCGCTGGCTTTAAACTGATGTGATGCAGAGCTCTAAACACCCATTCGAACGCAAGAATATTATGGATTGCCTCATCAATGTAATCCTAATTACTTGGTTTGGACAGGGTATGCTATCATAAACTTCACAAACAAAACAACCAAGCCACTCGGGTTGGCTTTATAGCGTATAGGTGATAGGTATAGGTATAGGTATAGGGTATAGGTATAGGTATAGGTATAGGGTATAGGTATATATGGGTATAGGTATAGGTTTCTCTTTGTGTTGTGACACTCCATAATAAGAACCCAAACTCCCATGGTATGATCAATAAATTGAAAAGCTTACCTTTCCTACTGCGTATAGCGTCCACATTAGAATAGAAATTAGCTTAAAGACACTTGTTACAAAGGGTATTTCCGTTATTATGAAGAGAAAATGACCACATTCCAATCCACTGACACTTCACAGACTGCCACTAGAAAATCGTACTAACCAAACTGTGACAGCCTACGCCACCTAGTGCTCAACAATCACGATGAAAACTGGCGCCTAAAAGTTACGAACTGAACCGGATTTTACTTGACTAACCGCACTTCGGACCTCTTCTATCTCTAACTTTATAGGTTAAGCAAACTTAGCAGATAGAACGGTAACGGTACTGAAGAAAACGCTTAGCAATAGTACCAAATTGTATTCTTGCATGTTTCATTGCTTTCGTTCCCCCTAACTTTCCCATCACAACCCAACTTTCGAAAGGCGCACTTCCCTTGCGCCTTTTCCTCCATGCGCAGTTACCGCAAAATTTACAGGAGAGAAAAAAAAAAGGCCAGACCGGGCTAAGTAATATACAGCTATTTCACTTGTCTTGCAAGCCTGGCAGGAATAGAGTAAGCGTGGCAAAATATGCAAGCATAGAAGGAAGTTCCACGTGTTAAAGAGACACGAACATTTTAAATAACACGGCTAGGATTTTTGCATAAATGGTAAAACGGAAAAAAAGAACGCGTTTAAATTATTCTTCATAGGGCTAAAATTACAGTTATCACGTCATCGTGACTCCCAAGGCTTGCCGACAATGCTCATAGACTACGTAGCTGATGGAAACCGCGGGGGCTACTTTCATAAAGTTCGGTGTGATGCCACGGTACAGTCCGGGCAGTCCCTCCGTCGCTATAATATTTCGAAATACCGACGTCATCGTCAAAGGTACTTGTTGCGAGGCCGATGTTGTACCCGTGGGACCCGTCGCGATAGCTGCCGTAGCAGGAATAGAAGTTTTTAACTGAGCTATATTCACAACCAAGGTTATTACTAAAAAAAAAAATTTCAAACCAAACCAACAAAAACTTACCCGCAGCTTGTAAACGTGTTCGCACTAGCGCGAGTGGGTACGAGGCGATTTGCCCACAGGTGGAAGACACAGTACCACAACCCAGTAAAACCCAGACCGTGGGTTTATCTCCTCCAGAGTGATTGTCCAGCCATGATTTCTTCAATGTCTTTAAATAAATTTAAAAAAGCATGCCTATTTTGAAAATCGATTTTTATTTTTAATCGATCGATTTTTTAATCGATCGATTTTTTAATCGACCGATTTTTTAATCGATCGATTTTTTTAATCGATCGATTTTTTTAATCGACCGATTTTTTAATCGATTGATTTTTTGAAAATTTATCTTGCGATCTTTTACCTCGTATACAGCCAAGTCAATGCCTGCGTAGGGTATGATACCTAGCAAGTTGGGCACGTATCCTCGAAAAAATACCCCAAATCCTTCTCTAGCGTAAAGCTTGGTTGCAGCATCCCAAATACCCTTGTATTGCCCCGTGGTCCGCAAGGCTAATCGAGTTTTGAGGACTTCCAAGGGGTAGATTAAAGTTTGTGAGAAACAACCCGCTAGAGACCCTGCCACAAACCGTTCGTATAACAATAGATCTCGTGCGGTATTGCCTCGGATTGCCAGTTTGGCTTGTTCGTACGCCATGAACTTTAGCGCGGATTCTGGTGCGATTTTCAGAACGTTGATACCGTTACCTCGCCATAAACTGCGCATGCCTCCTTCCTGGTACATGTGACGTAAGCAAGCTTTGAGCGATCCAAAGTGGTTCAGGCCATGGACTTGCAGGAACACTTTGAGACGATCCAACGGTGCAGTTGCAGTACGTGAAACAGCCCCGGCGACGCCCCCCGCTACCAGGTGTCGCCACCACATGCCAGATAGCATTTCTTGCAGGGTAAAATCATCGGGCACCGCGGTTGTTTCACCGACGTCCATATACTGCAACATATAAGGAGCCTTATAAAACACAACATGAGAATAAAAGCGGTAAGCCAATCCCAGAATTTGCCACGAAACCTTACAGCTAATCATTTACCGTATACGGAATCCGTAACTAAAAAGGAAGGCATAGAAAGTGCAGCAAGAGTAAAGCAAAGTACAAACAAGATCCCGTAAAAAGTAGCTGAAGGGAGATTTTTTTTTTATTTTTTTTTTACCGTGGAATGTCGCCAATACTGGATAATGCTTTGTAGGTCAGCCGTGGGATGGAATAATAAATAGTCTCGCCATTCATCAAAGCTGATTTCCAGTGTTCCTTGTCGGTCCATGCTAGAAACACAGGCGCAAATTTGAGCCAATTAGTCTTGAGTCGAGGTAATTACAACTAAGGACCCAACAGGGAGGTAAAGAAAGACAGTCAAGCTATGATTACACGTGGGATTCAAGGGTACGATCATTAGCGGGATGAGAGACTTATGGAACACGAAACTATAAAGGTATATCCTGAGTATTCTAAATCTAAAACACGGGTTAAGCTAACACAGTTTTTACCCACCATCGGCCGTTCGCATTTTTTCTTCGTCCTGTCTGATATTTCTGTGAATTTTCCATGCTGTAATAGGAAAAGGCCATGTAACAACAACCATAGCAAAAAGCATTATGAGAAGCTAAATGAAACACTGATACTTGAACTAAATGTGCCACGAATACATGCTAATGGCAGGTTATACAATGCTCAAGGACAATCTTAAAACGTTAATCTTACCGTTTGAGTAAACTTAAAGCTTCTTTACGGTCTATATGAATTCCCAGATCTTTGAAGGCACTCATAATTTCGGAAGAGTCGATCCGACCTATAACGAAACTTCAAGATGAATTGTGCAACAGGAAAAGAACGCATAATACCATCCTTGTTTTTGTCAACATGGGAGAAAAGAAGCTTGAGCCGCTTTTCATGCTCTTTTACATAATGGATGAACTCGGCCAAGGTTATATCACCGCTTTGATTTTGGTCAGATTGTTCCAAAAATTTCTGAAAAAGAGAAAGTTTAGCATGTGTGTGTCTCAAGAGCCTAAACTCATCTGCACCTGAGCATAGCCGTGTTGAAAGTTTCCAGGAACTCCTAGACGTTTCAAGCCTTCAGATAGATCGTGGATGTCGACAATTCCATCACCGTTAAAATCCAAGTCACCAAATAGCTTTCCAAGTCGTTCTTCTTCTTCTGAAGGCAGGTCGTATGAATAGTGGGAGAGAGGGGTTTCCATTTTCTTGGTTTTGGAAACGACCATCTTACGATTTAGCTGTTCTTCTTTTCAGGTAAATTTGCCTGAATAACTCTGCTCTTGTATTCTCTAGAAAGCAAATACACTTTTAGCCAAATTAACGGTTGCATGCTGAAGTTCAGCTTCAGGAAGTTCAGAAGTAGGAAGGAAAGGTCAAAAAGTCAACATGTTATTGGGTGTTTTGGGGGGAAATCTCTCCTTCGGCTTCGTTCTTGGTTTGATTAATTCCCAATTAGGAATCAGCTTACTTTAGATATTCATACCAAAGAATACGATTTTATATACACTACTGATCACCGGAATTATTCCTGAGAATGGAACAATATCACCAGAGCTCATTCGTTCTGTCGTCCTGGATATTAAAGCGCCTGACCCTGACTGACTACTCTCACTTTCGAACTCCGAGTTCCGCTCGTCTTGTTACGACTGAACTGCGAATCGTTTTTCTTTTGGGCGCCATTTTCAGAAATATGACCCAAGGACATACTTCAGCCCGCTAATCTCCAAGTAGCATGGGACTATAATCTAGTTAAATGATAACAGATCCCAATAAGCATCGATGGACCTATAGAGCAAGTCATGTGACAAGACGAAGAGGCAACAAGCTGCAAATTAACACGTGATCCATGATAAACGCAAACTGGTGACTTTACAAAATAAGGGCAAAGCTTGTTATTACGAATTTTCCGGCAACGAATTTATTCCAATTTAAAAACAAACAATCTAAAAACGCAAATAAATGAAATCTGATTCACATGACCCAAAACTCTTCATCATCATTTTCAGCAGGGCCGGAATCCATACCAACTTCTTCGTAATCCTTCTCCAAGGCAGCTAAGTCTTCGCGAGCTTCCGAGAATTCGCCTTCTTCCATTCCTTCGCCCACGTACCAGTGAACGAAGGCTCGCTTGCCGTACATCAAATCGAACTTGTGGTTCAGCCGCGCCCAGGCTTCAGCAATGGCCGTGGTATTGGACAACATACACACAGCGCGCTCCACTTTGGCCAAATCTCCTCCAGGTACAACGGTGGGTGGTTGGTAGTTAATCCCGACTTTGAAGCCCGTAGGACACCAATCGACAAACTGAATCGTACGCTTGGTCTTGATGGCAGCAATGGCGGCGTTGACGTCTTTGGGTACGACGTCTCCACGGTACAACATACAACAGGCCATGTACTTACCATGGCGAGGGTCGCACTTAACCATCTGATTAGCTGGATCAAAAACGGCGTTCGTAATCTCCCCCACGGACAATTGCTCATGGAATGCTCGCTCAGCAGAGATAATGGGTGCGTATGTCACCAAAGGGAAATGAATTCGCGGATACGGTACCAAGTTGGTCTGGAACTCCACGAGGTCAACGTTCAACGCTCCGTCAAAGCGAAGGGAAGCTGTAATCGAAGACACAACTTGTCCGATGAGCCGATTCAAGTTGTAGTATGTTGGGCGCTCCACTTGTAAATTACGGCGACAAATATCGTAGATGGCTTCATTGTCCACCATAAAGGCGCAATCCGAATGCTCCAGCGTGGAATGCGTGGTAAGGACTGCATTGTAGGGTTCCACAACCGCAGTCGAGACTTGGGGAGCTGGGTAGACCGCAAATTGTAGCTTGGACTTCTTGCCGTAATCCACAGACAGCCGTTCTGCCAACAGAGAGGTAAATCCGGATCCAGTACCACCACCAAAAGAATGGAAGATCAAAAAGCCTTGAAGTCCAGTGCATTGATCCGCCAGCTTGCGAATGCGGTCCATTACCGAGTCGATGGTCTCCTTGCCAATGGTGTAGTGCCCTCGTGCGTAATTGTTGGCCGCATCCTCCTTGCCAGTAATCAGCTGATCCGGATGGAACAACTGCCGGTAAGGCCCGGTGCGAACAGAATCTGCATGTACCAACCATAGTTTTCTTGCTTACTATAGATATTTTACGGTTTACCAATAACAGTGGGTTCCAAGTCCACAAAAATCGAACGTGGTACGAAACGATTGCTTCCAACCTCCTGGAAAAATGTAGTGAAGGACTCATCCTTCGGTGCTTTGGCGCTGCTCATGGTTCCGTCTGGGCTGATTCCATGTTCGTGGCAATACAGCTCCCAGCACGAGTTGCCAATCTGGACCCCGGCTTGTCCGACATGAAGGGAAATGCACTCACGCTATACAAAAGAGGCTTTTTACTTCCCAATTCTTACAATTAGACATGTTTTTAGGCTTACCATGACGTTTAAAAAGGCAAGTTTGAGCCGAATAAAAGTACCCTTCCCAGGCACAACTTTCTAAAGACTGCAAGATTGTTTTATTTCTCAGTGCCTTTATATAGGCTATACTCTTCCACGTGTACAACAGAATAACTGTTCGAAACTATCCATGGTACCACACGTTGAACTGAAGTGGACTGGAAGGGAATTTTCTATCGACAGTAGCAATGTACGTGTCCGGAGCCCAAGGAAAACGTCAAACCTTCGCTGCCTTCACATCCTCTGTTACGGTTGAATCACAACAACTGTTAGTTTTAAGAATTCCACTAGTGTATTTTTCAAGAGTAGTTCGCGAACTAGCCGAGTCCGTCCTTTAGTACCTTATATACTCGAGCCAACGTATAAAACAAAGAAAGAACAGTACACGTGTGCGGAAAGCAGAAGAGAGGAAGCACACATATAAGGAAAAGAAGAAGAGAAAGAAAAAGAGAATGATACAAATTCCAACATCCTCACCCTGAAATCCGAGCTTAGGGTAGCTCTACCCAGAGCTGCAACGAGCGCGCTCAAAAAAGAGCGCGCTCCGTTTCAATTTGTTGGGAGCGCGAACGCGCTCGAAAAGCACTGAGCGCGTGCGCTCGTACGGTGGCGCCATCTAGTAGCGAACATTTAAAACATGTAACCAAAACAATGATGCTTCGCTTGGTCGTTTCCTCGTGTTAGCGTGCAAACGTGTTAGTGCAAGTAATAATTGCTTATCATTATTATTATTATAACATGACATTTATAAGTTTTGCTACACTAAGACGCATATTCGCTTTATAATAGTTTGCGCTTCCACTCAATAGATCGCAGTATTGAAAGAGCGCGAGCGCGCTCCTTTTTTAAATTGTGAGCGAAAGAGTGAGCGCGCTTGCAAAAATCAGCAAAGAGCGCGAGCGTGAGCGCGGTCGCAAAAAAAAAGAGCAAGTTGCAGCTCTGGCTCTACCTCTATTCGAGGAACTTGAAAAGGAACGAAAGAAAAAGGAATGTGGAAAAACGCAGAAAATAAAGTTGAAAAGCTTTTAGGCAAGATTCTGTAATAGCGGGCTTGGCCCTTGAAAAAAGGCCACTCCCCCGCATTTTTTGCTCATCTCATCCAAAATTTCTTTTTCGCTATAACACACACCACAGTCACAGTCACGGTAAACTTTTGTCACCATACATACGTAAAACTACGCACACTAATTTTAAAAACGTTCGCTTGTTGTGTGTTTTGTTATGATTTCTGTTGAACGAAGGGGCGGGGTTTGGGGGAACGTAGAGTTTCTAAGTGGAATAACAAAAAACTATGAGGGTTTACAGTTGGGTAACAGTAGCAAAAATAAATTCGATCCAGTTTGTAGCGGAGTTAAGGGACTTTTTACCAAAAAGGTTGCAAAAAATTGGCGGCGATCACACACTTGACAACAGACAAGGGCAGAAAAGAAGTTAAAAAGACGATCACGGGACGTAGCAATGCACGTGAACACACCGAGACCAGCACGGAGCGAAAAACCGTAGTAAACACAATGCCTATCTGCTCGAACTTACAACCTCTATCTTCTAGTCAAACCAGTTTTGTCTTTCTTTGTTTTCACAACTCCGTTTCTTTCCCTACATTGCCTTTCCAATAAGTCACACGAGTCGAAATGAGATGCTGGAGACCAAAACTTAAATAGGAATCTTTCAAAAAACCGAAAGAAACAGATAGCGATTTTCAAAACATAAAGCTAAATCATTAAGACCAAAACAAAATCGTAGGTGGGTAGCGTGAGAACACGATAAACCTCTGCACTGTACACAAACAAAAAAAAAGACAAAAATAAACGGACTTAAGGTACAAAAAAGTGTCCCAAAAATAAATAAAGAAAGAACCAAGATTGTGTCCGATGTTTATATCTAATCAAAAATGATGTGACGTTGTGAGGTCTAAAAAAATCTTCGCCCATGCGTCAAACATTTACCCCGACTTTCACTTTGCATTCGGATTGCACTAAGCATATATAAACGCACTGCTAAAGAAAAGGTGCTGTTTGACAACACCTCTTTCACTTGCGATGGTCTTTATCCATGAACGAAAACTGGTCCTCAAACGCACTATTGCACTGGGGAAAAGGGCGCCCCCTCGCTATGGCTCTTTTTCTTCTAATCCCGCCTCTAGCTCTAGCATATATATGGGCTATCTTTGAATTGCTGAATTGAGAAGGAAGGGTACGTAGAACATTTTGCTCTCAAGGAGTAACGTGGCTGCTGATTGAACCTATTTACAAGAGAATCGTTAATACAATTGAAAACTACAAGAAATTGAAGAAGAAATTTGGTGGGAGGAAATTTACCTCAGGAAGTCGGAGCAACAAGTCCGAAAATCTCCCAGGATGCTGAGGGTAATGATGTTCGACGTACGTCTGGAGGCAGGACATGTATCTTTCTTGTATTGACTCCAATTCTGCACACACGGAACCTTTGGCTGTTGAAGGACGAGAAAGAAAGAATGATTAGCTCAGAATGACATATGAAAACGTAAGAATGATTAGCTCAGACATGTAAAAAGGGAGAAAGCGATGGGAACTTACGTTGAGATAACATGGCAATGACTTTAAGGCAAACGTACTCTTCCATTCGCAACTCGCACTTTTGCAGCATCATAGTGACATGGGTGATGCGCTCGACCATCAGTCCCACGTCTTGACGTAATTGGTCCAAAGTTAAAGGCCTACCCATCATGGCTGCTAAACAGGCTTGTAACGTCATCAAATTGCCCGATACTTGGCTTAGGAACTCGGATTCCGTGATATCCATATTATCACCTTCGTTCCGGTGGCTAGTTTTGAAGGGGCGTGGTCCATGAATGGCTTGGTACGCTGATGTGGTCAAGACCAGCAGTTCATGCCATTTATGGGTCAATAAGCGAGTATGAACCTACACATAAACAATAACAATGATTTAGTATCGATCTATCTCAATTACGATTACGATACCAAAGAGAAAAAAACAAAGAAAAAAAAACACAAAAAAACTTACTTCCACAGGAAGTTCAGAGTAGAAGGGAAGTCTTTTGGTCCATTGCACCAACTTATACACAATTGAGTCTCCTATTTGACATAATTTTTCAGAGAGATCGGCTTTGGTGTCCAACAGGTCATCCAAGTGTCTGAGTGTAGCAATATCTTCAAACTCGTCGCAGTACACCAAACTGCAAATCATGGACATAGCACTGTCATACGACATCGGACCATCCCGTGAGGAACTTACTGCACTTTCCAGCCTCCGACGCAAATGCACTACCTATGAATAAACAAGCTTTTAGCCCGAATTCCCGACAATAATTACCAAAATAAAAAGGAAAAAAAAAAACACTTACTTCCGAAGGATTCGTTAACGCCGTCTTTAGAATTTGCCCACTGGTATAAGGAGACGGATCTTGGCTGGGTTTCTCGGGCGATAACTTGGTGGAACTTAAACTACTCTGATGGTGGCCGTTCGTATAACCATTAACGGCCGTCTGCGAAGCTGAACTCCCCACCGTTTTCGTTGCTTTTTTATGCTTCCGGTATTTGACTTTGTACAGATTGTAAACCGCTCCCGAATTTCGTCCTCCAGGCATTCGGTCTTCTCTCACCGCTGCAATAGAAAGAAACCAAAAATGAATCCTTTTTCTATGTTTCTTTTGAATGAATAAACTTACCAGCGAGAACCATGCCTTGCCTCAGACACTTTTGGAATCGACAATACTGACACCGGTTCCTTTGTGCTTTTGTAATTTCGCAATTCCCTTCTGCCACACACGTATACACACGTTTGTTTTGCACTGTCCGTTTGAAAAAGCCTTTACAGCCTTCACAGGTGATGATACCGTAATGCAGTCCCGTGGCTTTGTCCTCGCATATCATGCACACCATGGGTGTATCGTCCTCTTCCTCTTCATGGACGTCCGCTCTACCGGGCGCTAAGGGCGTGCTCGTTTCCAGCTCAACCGACCCATGCGGTCTCGATGGACACACCGAATAATCCAACGCCTGCGAATCGGCATGGCCGGTATGGGCAGGCTTATTAGCAGCTAATCTTTCGTACTCCCACAACTTCTCCATGCTGAGAGGCATGACATTGGGGGTCGAAGAGGAGGATGACGAGGTTGAAGTTGAAGACAAAGACGCGGGCGGAGGTCTCGAAAATGAAGAGGAAGAAGGACGAGAAACAGCAGGCGGAAGACCAGCGTGGTGACCGTGGCTGGGCGTTGTGATGTAAGTGGATCTCGGGGCGAGGGTTAATAGCCCACCTAAAGACATGGACGTTGGTGGCACTGAATGGGAAGAAGTATGGACTCGCAAAGGCGTCGCGAAAACATGCGTCGGACTTCGTTGCTGCACCATGCCACCAGACTTGTCTCCTGGGCTCACCGTACTGCTACTGGGACTCACCTATAAAAAATTGTCATATTAAATCCATTCATGTTTTTAACTTATTTTAATTTTTATTTATTCTTATCGTGAAATTTTTATTGTTACAATACATATGTATTAGAATTTATCATTAAGCCAACGATGTAGTTCAAATAATTGAACTTTGTTGTCAAAAGATGGCACTGATGCCATACCCTTATTTCATGAGAATTACGCAACTTGAAACAAAACTTGAAACATAAATTTAAAAGAAATTTAACAATACAATAGAAAAACTCTTTTTTATATTATCTTAGTAAAAATGTCTTAAAACGCCGCGTTCAAAAGATTTAGATATACAATTTATTTACAATTTTCATAACTTGAATAAGTTTAAACAAACCCTATATATTTAGATCTTTTGACGCAGCGTTTTAATATATTTGTATTAATATATTTTTAAAAAAGAATTGTCATTTATCTCGTTACATTTCTGTTGAATTTCTTTCAAGTTGTTTCAGTGTTGTTTTGTTTCAAACATTTGACATCAGTGCCATCTTTTGACTAAAAAGATCAACTACTCAACTACAAAGATTGATCAACTTCAAAGTTTAGACATTTGAATTTTAAATCTATATAAACATTTATTTTTTACTCCTACTATTTGTTAATTCTTATCAGTATGAAATGGTTCTTGTTACTCCGCTATTATTACTCAGTATTGTTAATATTGTGAAAGTAAGTTTTTCGAATCAACTTGTACGGAAAGAAATTAAGTTAAGCAAAAGTGCTCAAGTACCTGCGCTGGCGAGTGCTGATTGAGATTCCGGGAAGTTCCTTGCTGCTGCAGTTGCTGTTGTTGGGCTTGGGCTAAACTTAGCAACCCATCAACGGACAAACGAAACGAGGGATCCGTTTCCATTCGACTGCCCGTACTATGACCACGCTCTCGATGATGGTGATAATGAGGATTGGGATGATTCTGCGCCAACTCGTGTGAGTGACCCGAGGATGGGTGTTGCTGTGTAGGCAGCGATCTTGGTCGTGAAGGAGGAGTAGAAGGCGGAGTTTGGGACTTGTTATCCGCCCAGTGACCCGCCCACACCATCGTTTTCACCCCCCCGGACTCTCCTAGAATCACTGTAGGAACGCGAGGCTTGGGATCGCCCTGCTGGATCGTCACCGAATTCACCGAGTGCGGACTGCCGGCTGGAGCCTGTTGGGCGTGGTTCATCACCACAGGCGGCGACTTTCTTAACGCCGAGGTGGGGTTTTTCAAATGGCTGCTGTAAATCACATCGGGCCGCATTCCGTTCTTGTACGCTTGAATGTGGGAAGTGGTCATGTCTTTCTCCCGCTCTTGACTCGCAGGATTGTTCTCCGTGCTACTCGGCCAACTCATGGTCGACGGGCGGGGCGGAGAAAACGACGGCGTGTCCGAACTACTCACCGACGGCATCGACGGCGGTCGTCGAGGCGAAGGACTTTCGCGCGTTACCGAGAAGGTATGCAGGTCCGGTTCGGTCTTGCTGTTACTCGACAGGAGCAGCGACGGTGACGGGGCTAGATTGGGCGTTTTCCAGGTAGGAGAAGTCCGGCGCACGATGACACTATCGCCATTCATGTTATTGCTCTCGTAGCGCAAGCTGAGGCCACCTCCGTCGAATACGCTGTTGCCTTGCGCTTCCCTTAATTGCGGGTGGGGCAAAAAACTGGGCTCATCCTCTTCGCAACGTTCTCTTTTAACTGCTACGAATGTGGGTGATGAAATGCTTGAAGGTCGTTCGATTTCCCTCGTCATGGAATCTGGGGACGATCTACAAGAAAAAAGGAGAAAAAAAAACGGTAATCGCTTAAGACTAATAAGCACGAAATTGGCGCGTCATTTCTGACAGCGTTCGATCCAAACACACTTTTTCACGGGGCCATTGCCCTAGCCCTTTACTCCCTAGCTCAGCTAAGAATTCTATTGATTAATAGCGTTTTTCTCCCCCCGTAGCTAGTAATCCCAGGCGAACGCCAACTCCCACCCCCCCCCTCGTCCTTCATTTATCATCGCTTTTTGCCCACGAGTACTAGTAAGAACACCAAAAGGGGATGAATAAGGGGGGAAATCTAGATGACTCAACGACGAAATGCAATGCTGCAATAGTCTATAGTACTATAGTATTAATTTCCCTCGTGTAGTTCAACGTACCCCCTTACTCCCTGGCCCCGGGTTCTGAAGGTGCGTAATCGTTTAATTGATTTTACAACTACATTCTAATTTATTCCAATTTTTCTATAAATTTCCCGCTCTCTTTCATTTTATTTTCGTTTTTTTATTGTATTATTACGACGCCGCTTATTGTGATCACGTTTGCCAACTGAATATTATTATTTATTGTCATCAATAAGGCTCATGGCCTCTTCAATTTAACATTCATAGCCCTCTAAATTCTTTCGGATAAAAAATTTTGGAGCCGTAACATTTGTAAGACCGTTCTTAAAGTTTTGGTCGAGGATGTTGAGGATTTTGTTCCATAAAGCGGCTGACTCTAATAGCCCAGTGATCCCAATAAGCGGCATTTACTGTATTATTTATTTTTTTCTGATTGCATGTTTTCACTTTTATTGTATTACTACAATTTTTTTCCTTTTTTTTTTTACCTGTCTCGTAGGTTTTCCTCATCAGGCAATGCGATGACTAAAGCTGGTGAATGGGGCGTGTCCATCGTCTTAGGTGACGGTGTAGCTGCCTCGGCTAAACCCACCTCGTTGACGGAATCGGGTGAGGAAGAAGCCGTACTCGTATCCACTACGCTTTCACCTACAACACGATTTTTCAAAAAAGAAAGAAAATCTTTAGCTTTTTCAATACTAAAAATCCCTTAATTATGAAAATGAAATGACTATTGAGATCACTTACCATCACTGCTGCATCTCGAATCAACCTTCCGGCGCTTGAGCTTCAAGTCTTGGAAAAGACTCATGTTTCCGCCGTTACCGCTATCAGACACCAATACCGTAACAGTCATGCTGCCTGTAAAACACGCACACAAAAAGAAAAAAAAATGTTCAGTTCCACATGTTTTTCTGGATAATTGGGGCAAAAGCGTGTTCGTCTTATCTTCCTATGACTAAATAAACACCGAACGAATGTGTATACCGGCAACCCAATCAAAACTAGGCCTAAAATTCGATAACAAAAGCTGGCAAAAGAGGAGTGGGGGGGGAGGAAACCGAGGCTTTTCGTCGTAAACAAGTTGGGACGAGAAAAGGAGGCCTTGGGTTTTGCCAATCTCTTTCATAATGAATGCGAGGGGGATGCGGGGAGGACTGTTGCGTGGTAAAAGCGAACGATTGCGTAAATACGGCCCACTCTTGCTCCCCCTCCCTCCCTCGCGTTCTTCTAGTACAGTACAGTACTATACACAGGTCGAGGCTTGCACACTGCCAAGGCTACGCTCAGTAGGCCCAACATAGTACACAACATCATACATAACCCACCCAGAAGGGTGGTGTCTCCCCTCATTCTTAGCCTCCCGACGCAATTCCACCCACTCCTTATATTCAAGTTATTTTCTATTCCTATATCTTAACACGAAAACGGACGAGGACCTTTCAAAAGTCCATGCGGTCCAAAATACACAAGGAGCGGTTCTTCATTGCCAGAAACGGGTCCTATTAGCCTATTTTCGAACGTTTTTGTTTGTGTGCAACGGCAGCCATTTTGGGCAACAATAGTCCAAACCGTAGAAAGTCCGTTACCGTAAACAAGAATTGTCGAGGTCACGGATCCCCAGACCTTTTTCCATCATAGGCTTATTACCGTTTTCTCTTTTTTTTCTTCTTCTTCCCTTCCACGCAATATTGTTGCCATTTTCCTTCAGCCTTCTCTTAGCAAGACGTAAATAGGCTAAGCCACCCCTCCTTTGAAGGGTGACTTGAAGGGTGACTTACAGGGAATTGCGTCAGAGAGAAGGGTGGCTTTAGCCTAACTAGGACATAGCATAAGTCCGGCATTACTTGGGCCTATGTCTTTAGCGAAACAGGAAATACAGGAAGGAAGCCAAATTAGGTCAGCCATCATCAGCTTTTACCCTAACTCCGTAACTAAAAACAAAAGCTCTCTCTGATATAACTTTTGCTGCTGTCTGCTGGTATTAGATAGATATGGTTCTTCCCACTTTTTTTTCCCATTTTGTGCGTTCGTTTTAGTGTTTATTTTCTTCTTGGGTAATTTATTCGCCCGAAAAGTCAACGAAAAGTGAATACGGGCTTCATTGATTGAAAGTTTGTTGGAAAGCTGAACTGAAATCTAGAAAAGTTGCACGTTTGGAAGCAATAACTGGGCGGTTTTGGCTGGGTTGAACGTTCAGTAATGGGGCCAAGTGAAAGAGCCAGTTCAACGTCCCCGATTTCTTTTCGAGGGCAGCAGAAACAAAAAAGGGAGCAGGAGCGTCTGCGACGTCGAAAGTGAAGCGAATCCGAGAGCGACAAGACCGCCAATAGGAGGAAAAAGCCATGAAATCCCCTCCAAAAAATCCTCATTTTTCGTGGCTAAACGTCCTCCATTGTATAACTTCCACTTCTATGAACCCTTACGCATATGCTCCACATTTTCTTACAAAGAACTCTTGTTTGGGGGGTTTCACTCTAACAGCGCATTCCACTGGCCGCACTGGTGCAATATTTTCTGCACTCAGTGTGTCACACGTGTGTATGCTTACACACTGTGTTCATACACTTAAGTGCCAAAATTATTGCACCAGTGCAGCCAGTGGAATGCGCTATAAGCCAAACATTGACTGTTGGACCCAAATAATACTAAAGAAAAATAACAGCCAGCTCAAATTTCGCGATTCTGGGTCAAAGTCAATTGCAGTTCCAAAAAGCCATCAATCCCTTTTAGTTATCTCCTGGCCAGCAAAAGGGAGTAGAAAGGGCTCCTTCACCAAGACCTTAAAAGAGAGGGGAAGAGAGAGAGAGAAAAAAAAAGAAATCAAACTGAAGGATAGGAGAGAGGTGTGCGGAATTTTGGGTGAGTAGGTCACTGGTCCCATCCTCTCATCTGCAAGCTATTCCAACTTCCGCTTTCCCACCTGAGCCAAGACCAGCAGACCAATACCTGTGCCTATATACGTACCGAGTACCCCCTTTTTCCGAAGACTTCCAGCAAAAAGTCGTCGAAACCACGTGAGCCGAACCGTTAGTTTCGTCCATACGCGTTTCTTTCCCTATATAGCAAGCCCTATAGAACCGGTCTTTCTAAGACACCTACTGTGCTACATTTCGTTCTCTGTGGTTCAAACTCCAAGCTTGGGAGGGAAGGAAACAATTATAGAACACAGAAGAAAAAAAAACGGAGAAAATCCAACTTACGGTACTTTGCACATAATACTCCGTTCAATAGCTAGGGTGATGTTAAGAGTTTGGAACAACTACAATAACAAACGCAAATACAAAATAAAACGTCACTTTCAAAGTACTGGATTCGTTTTTATCACTCGGTTCAATTTGCTTCTATATGGATCGTTCACGTTCGCACTTTGTCCCTCCAAAATAAACGCACTAGTTTGCTTGGTTTGTGATCACTTGGGTTAATCTATCTATATGTACATATAGATGTATTTAGTTATAAAAGAGTTGGATGGATTACGACAATTCAACTTTCCCCCTCGCCTGCTCTGCGCGTACTGGTACTGTTCCAAGTGTCTGTTGGGGGCTAGATTCACTCTACCTGGGTCGGCACTCTACACGACCGGCACGCCGCGACAGGACAGGAGAGCACAGGACAGACAGACTGACACCCTCCCTACTCAGCGACCGCTCACGGGAGACCTACCCGCAAGAACTAGAACGAAAGCTAAGCTGAGCTCTAGGGAGCTAACTAAGCCCCGGCTACTTTAGCCCGTTCAGGTGAAACACGTTTTCTGTGTGCAACAAACGGCAAGAAGGAAATCCCCGCGCCTAAAAACTTGGCTACTAGACCTATCAAACGCGCCCAGAGACCGCGCCAAGAGAAAGAGAGAGCGGTTACAGCACACCGACGAACCCCAAGCCAAGGATCTACCACTCACGATTACCATTTTACAGCCATAAGAGCCATCCTGGTGATGCCGATGCCGGCCCGATCCACCACGGCCAACAATCAAGTACAAAATACTACGCTGCACTTTCTCTCTCTTTTTGTCTTCCCCCAAAGCATGCTCCATTTGGTGTCACTGGCCGCTCCAAAAGTGGTTCCAAAAGCGACGCCATTTCCCTTGCAGCCCCATCCCCGTACGCCAGTTACAGTACCTCTCAACTCTCTAACTGTTTTACTATACAAACATAAGCTGATAGGGAAAATAAAGTCGCACTCACACTTTCGACATTGCAGATCTACTTTGCATTTGAATACACGAGGATAATTCGGTTTAATTTTAATGCAGCAAGGGAACGTTCACCCGCTCAATTAATTTTTCTGTTGTGTTTTGAGGGTAATTTTCGAATCCGGTGGGTACAATAAATCCCTACGAAGATAAAAGGGGTTCGGAACACTGTCTTCCATAAATAGGGCACTGCTACACTTTATCATCATGCATGTGTTACTCACTTGGCGCTCCAGATTCCCCTGGTCCTAATCCTAACCGTACAATAACGGGGAGAGATGGGGATGGAAAAGTATTAGAAGAGGGTGGGGATGGGGAGATGAAGAGGGTGTCATTGCCCTAGAATGCGACATGCGTCATGCAAATGAGCCTTTTTTGATAGAGTCGACAGACACCACACATATACACAAACATAGCTCATTGACCTACATGAGGCACACGAGTATGGGTAAAACGGTGCTGGTGCTGTACACTAACGTTGGGGACTCTTTTTATTTTTTCACCTTCTTTTTTAGAACGGTGAAACTAAAAACGTTCGCTTGTCTAACTGCAGTTCGAAGTTCCATATCGGCCAATGACTCTAGCGAGAACCGAACTGTCAATGCACTTGTAAAGAGATCGCTTTTCCTTTTTTAGCTCGGTTGCCTGGTACTATAGTACACAGTAACAGTACGTCACTTTCACCCTCTGAATTGTGAAAATTTCCCATTGCGAGCGCGTTCACCCCTACAGATCGCTGACATAAATCTACTTTTACAACTTCCTTTATGCCAAGTTTTTTTTCGCGCCACGAGGCGAAAAGCGTTCAATCCCATCTGCAGCTAATTAGGTCAATAATTATATGTTACTCATTTGTCTGAACCGAAAAAAAAACTCCGTGCGTTGAGCGAATGACATCAACAGTATTCGGCATTCATTAGCATGGATGCCCTTGTCTCTTGGCCCCTAACACCTCGCGCTCATGACGCTGGCTACCACTTTCACTCTTTGCGAGTTTTCGTTTCCTTTCCAGCAACCTGCTATTTAAATGCATCACGGAGCAAACGATGGGAAGCTTTCTGGGCTCGCCATAAACGGATAGAGGCCAACAAACTCTGCTAAAGGTAGTTTGGAAAGGAGGACGCCAAGATTCGACTCCGAAAAACTTTCCACCATCCCTCCATAAGCTTCTACCGAACGAATAGCGAACGAACAAGTGGCTGTGCTTGTACACGCCTGTATAGATGCATGTAAACACAACACACCTTGCGGGAAAGAGTGAAATAGACAAAGGCAAAGCATGCAAAGGGAAGGCAAAAAGCATGGCAAGCATGGAAAGGAAAGGCTGTTTATAGCCGGGACTGGCACAAGGCAAAACAAGCCCACCGGCAGTCCCGTTACAACTTCCGTTGGCTTGCCGGTTTTCGGAGCTACCTGCGTTTAGATGCTGACTGACGCCGTTTGGTTATACCTGTGTTGCGTGGTAACTATGCTGGCGAGTCCTTTACTAGGTAAGAACCCAGCAAGCTCACCTACTGCTGCCGGCAAGGTAAGAAAAACCAACGGGAATTCTTTTCTTTTGCTTTTCAGAGGACCGTAATGTTACGTTAGATACCGCTCGGCCAAACTATGCAGCAGTCTCAAGCGGATAGTTTCCAGTTCCGTCTCCGCGCCGTGCTAAACCCCACTCGACTCTCACGCTTAATCGAACAAATCAATGACTTGAATTGCTTCGTTCAATGATCTGCAGTAACCTTGGATGGGAAAAGTTTTCTTCGCAACAAGACCTTTCGTACAAAACAAATTTTTTGAAATTTCCAAATTTTTCCATTTTTTT
>JAGJRP010000643.1:0-34210 GCA_022832235.1 Lepidurus couesii
CCGTTCAGCGGGCAAAAAAACTTGTGAATCCGTTCTCTTGAACTTGTCCAGACACGTTTTGGTGTTTGTACGAAACGAGTTCAAACCAACGGAAAAAATCCATTATTTGGGTTTATCTTTAAAAATAGGTATAGTTAAATACTTGAAATTTATTTAGTATAAATGTTTTAGTATTTAGACTAACTGGTGCATTTACTGAGCATTAAACACGTAACGAAATTACTTTAAAATTGAGTTCAAAGTCAGAATTCGGTTCTTAGTTCATAATCTCGAACCAAACCACTGTGAAAAGAGTTACGGCTAGCGAGGTTTTAGCCACGCCTCCATGTAGAGATTGACGCTTAGGGTGGGGATGTTTAACAATCTAAAGGGAAGCCCCTACTGGGAAACTCATGACAAACAAATTGTTGTGAGCACGTGTGAGAGTGGTCAAATAGACTTTTTACTTTTGTACATTGTAGCAATGACCCAGCAACGCAAGGGTAAACCTAAGCATGTCAAGGAAAGTAGTGGGTCTTCCAATTCTACAATGGAAGAAACGCTCAATCAAAGCCGGTTTCACCAGAACGATGGAGATAAAGAGCGAATAAAGCTTCCCAACAATATCAGCAAGGTTTAAAATAATACGCAATTTGCCAAACAGTAGAACTTATGCTTATCTCTTTCTCCCCATTTTCCTTCCAAGGTAAGGAAGCAACCTAATTCCGGTTTGTTTTCTACAACAAGTAGCGTATACAGTATTCTGGGAGCTGCTGCTGTGTCTGTTGTAGCTTATTTTGTGTACCAAGGTTATCTCGAAACCCGAGTTAACACTCCATTTAACGAGCCTAAGGTACTCTGAACTTTTCACATGCATTATTTGGAATCTATATCAATTGTCTGTGTAAGGTTGTTGTTAATACTGGGCTGGCTCTACCTGAGTTATACTGGGGCACGTATCGCCCAGGCGCTTATTTAGGTCTCCGTACCCGCGATCCGTCATCTCTGATAGCTGGTTTAATGTGGCTCATTCCAAGCAAAGTCAGAGAGGGACATATTGGTCTACGGTAGGCATCAAATAGAGGCTGTGTATGTCTGTAATTACTTGTGCAACTTCTTTAGCCATCTCTGTGACCAAGGTGACAATCTAGATAGCTACGGCTGGCTCCAACACGACGGTCAAACTTTTGGAGTTCAGCAAATTCTGGATGACTTTTTAGACTTAGAAACAGCTGTCGTTAAACAGCCAGGGGGACAACATGGAGGCGACTGGACTACTAGGATAACAGCAAAACCTAGAGTAAGAAGCATGCTTTTATTCCTCCGGCTTAACCTAACCAATTTTTCTGTAGGTTCCAAAACTCGAAGGCGAGGAAGTTGCCTTGTACTTTTATGTCGCTCTGGACGAGCACACTGAAGGAGATTTACACCCTGTTTACTCTAGTCAAGGCTCGTTGCGCTCAAAAGTCTTGACCAAGGTCAATGGCCATTTAAATTCGTTAGGCAACTTCACTGTCAGCTTCCGGTCCGACTCGAATCGGGTTACTCACAGAGCTCACCTGTCGATGGTAGTTCCCGGGCCGAATGTATTAACAGACGCTGTGCTTCAGAACTTGCGTCTAAGTGAACATAATCAAGAAAGCCATATCAGTCTTACTGGCAAGGTGGGACGGCACAGTCAACCCAATTTTGTTGTCTATCAAGTCACCGGCAAAATTCCCTTCAATCTTGAAGTCGTGTTCGAGTCCGCTAGTCACACGGCCAGAACTCGATCCTTGACAGGAGCCCATTTCGACGCAGTACTAACTGAAAGGCGTCAAAACTTCGTACAACGGTTCGAAGACACCTTCCATCTTCAAGCGAAGAATTTTAGCGGCAAGGAAACTGGCTTTGCCCAAGCTGCATTGAGTAACATGTTGGGTGGGATGGGCTATTTCCATGGCAGTTCGCGAGTTCAATCGGTGTACAACAACAAACCTGTGCCTTACGGCCCGTTTGCGCTGTTTACGGCTGTTCCGTCAAGGAGCTTCTTTCCACGAGGTTTCTTATGGGATGAAGGCTTTCACAACCTCATGATTTATCGTTGGGATCCCAATTTGACCCTCGATATTATCGGTCATTGGTCTGATCTCATGAATGTAGAAGGCTGGATCCCTCGCGAGCAAATCCTTGGCTCGGAAGCGCGAGCGCGCGTCCCTGAAGAATTTGTAACGCAGTGGAACACTCACGCTAATCCACCCACATTATTACTTCCTTTGCAATTATTTTTGACTGATGTGGAAGCACGCGGCCTTGGGGACCAGGAACGCCAGTTTCTAACGCGGCTTTGGCCTCGTTTGGTCACTTGGTATAATTGGTTTAATCAGTCGCAAATGGGCGCGGTTTCGGGCACTTACCACTGGCGAGGCCGGGACTCTAACGCAGTACGCGAATTAAATCCAAAAACGTTAAGCTCGGGCTTGGACGACTACCCAAGAGCCACACATCCCACTCCGGATGATCGACATATTGATTTGCGGGTTTGGATGACTATAGCGGCCCAGGTTATGACTCGCATCGCTCAAATTATCGGTCGTGATGACACCAAATACCGTCAAGTGCACGAGTATCTTTCTGATCCTGTCGAGCTCGACAAACTGCATTGGTCAGCCGCCAAAGAACGCTATGTGGACTACGGCCTGCACACATCCAAAGTTACTTTGCGAAGACCTGCCCCGACTCAGGAACAAATTCGCCGTCGTGAGCAGCCCGATAAGATTCGCCACGTTTTAGAAGAACCGCAGTTGGGTTTCGTGGATGATTCGTTTGGCTACGTGAGTTTATTCCCTTTAATCGCACACTTGATCCCGCCCGATTCGCCCAAACTACTATCCGTGCTAAAAGATTTGCGCAAGCCCACACTGCTCTGGACGCCTTTTGGTCTCAGGTCTTTAGCCAAGGATTCGCCGATGTACATGAAGCGGAATACCGAGCATGATCCGCCGTATTGGCGCGGCCCTATTTGGATTAATATTAATTATTTAACTTTAAGGGCCTTACATCATTACGCTCACGTGGAAGGCTTGCAACAAGAGAGAGCACGAGTTCTGTACAACGAACTGCGTGAAAACATTATAAGAAACATCGTGAAGGAGTATTACCGGACTGGGTACATTTGGGAACAGTACAACGATAAAACTGGCAAAGGTCTAGGCTGTCGACCTTTCACGGGATGGTCAGCGTTAGTTGTGTTAATTATGTCAGAATTTTATTAGAACGTTTGCGCTCGCAATCACGTCTTGTCTGCGTTTTTTACATAATGTACACCATTTGGGCTAATTTGACGATTCTTGTAATGGGAGGGATTCTGGCACGACAATGCAATAAAATCGATGAATGAGGAAATGAGGCTTCACGGCGAAGTATCCTTGGACATGAGAAGCACTGTCAAAAGATATAGAAGGTTATTTGATTGATACTATTTAAACGCCGTTAAGACTCAGAGTTTACCTATTAAGATGACGATCACGGTGATAGCAGCCAGAGACGTGACAACCAAACAAATAATGATCCGTTTTTTGACTCGGCCTCGGTTATTAGCCTGCGCTAATGAATAAAGCAATCTTTCATCCATATTGGTTGAAAAGCTGCTCCGGTCATCTATCTGAGATCCATCCGCTGACTTGTCCGTATTCACTGTCTTGAAACTTGCAGTCAATTCGTTTGCGTTGGTCGTCGTAGGAGTTTGAGGAAGTGGAGGGGTTGGTGAATCAGCCAAGTCTTGTAAACTGATTTCCGAGAACGATGAATCATTTATGTTGCCAACTGGGCTGGACACCTTTAAAACTGCTACATTAGGCGACGTCAGACTAACTGGCGAGGAAATCTGGTAGTTAAAATCGTTCGTGGTTATATTACGAGCGTTTAACGCTTGGGACATTTTGGATAATGTCAACGGACTACTATTGTCAATCAGGGTGCTACTCGACAAGTACGCCACAGACACGTGCTTCTGATTGTTAGGCACTCGAGCACTTCGTCGAGGGTTGTCTTGGGCGAATAGGTAGACGGAGCTGATAAATTTACGTTCAGGGGTTAAATATTTCTCTGGATTATTGCGCTTATGTAACGAACCAGCCGTCACTGTAGTTGCATTGGAAGGGGATCTAGAAACGGAAGTTGGGTCGGTCTGAGAATTACGCGTTAAAGTTGATGTAGGTGAACGATATAAAGGAGGTATCCAATACAACATATCGGGGTTGGGCAACATCGTCGCTGCGAAAGGTTTCCAGGCCCAGTCCAGTTCCACCTAAGGGCGAAGGTTGTATTATCAACACTGATAATCAAAATACTTGAATGCCATTGTATGTTTTGGTTTTGTACTGTTAATAGCTACCTGTTCAGATCTCTCCATTCCAGTATTTATTCTCAAACTGAGGAAAGCACAATTTTAACATGAACCAAAGTTCCCCGGCTTCCTTTGACTGATTCTTTACTGGCTTTGGGCGATTTGGAAAAGAACTGACGTTTTTGTAAGCTCACGTGCGAGGCATCATAAATATTTTCGCTGCGGATAGCGTTGCTGGGACTGCAGTCTCGTTTAGTTTGCTGCGTCCGACTGACGTTGACTAGCGAGAAAAGGAGGTGGGCGGGGTAAAGGAGGTTAGTGGAGGTTAGTTCGGTACCAGTGAGTCAAGTTCAAGTGCCCTCTGGTACGGACAAGTGACCTTGTTAAGGTCGTTTTTGTATTGGGTTCACTTTCATTTACATATGGGTAGTTCCAATTATATTCGGGACGTGTTCCGAATTCACGAGGTTAATTTGAGACTGGGCTTGCGTGCGATCAAGCAACGTGGCTATAAAGCTTGACATGATGATGGCTGCATAGGTCATACTGACAATAAAGTTTGTTATGATGATGAACAGAAAATGGTGCTGATGTTGATGATGGTGGTAGTCTTGAACCATCGTGCAAAGAAGTACATGTAAAGAAAGACCGGTTAAAGACCCGACAGCGACTGAGTAAGTCGACGAACCAATTTGAACTCCGGTTAGCCGGTGATTTCCGGTGAGGATAGGGCAACACATTAATAAGAGTAGCAAAAGAACGAGATCGTCAGCGAAGTAGGCCAGAAAATAGTTGTCGTTGCAATGCGAAAGGGCGACATTGTTGTTAAACGCTTGCGTAATTTGGTCCCAAGAGACCAAACAACTAGTAGAGACAATATTAAGAAAAAGGAGAAGTAGTAGCAATAAGCCTTGAAAGACTATGCGATATTTCTGTGGTTTGGTAATGACTGTGATCGCGCTGGCCAATAGAGCGGATAGAAAGAAATTGAGGATTGAGCTGCTAAGCAGGGGTTGAGCGATACAAAGAATCGTATTGCTTTGGAAGTAATACGGGCTGGTTGATGCAAGCAGAGTTGACGACAGTACTAGGAAGTAAATTTCTTGGCAAAGTCCCCTTTTCCAGGCGAACAGTGCTACTATTACCATAGCCACCAGAAGGTTAACGATAGTGATAGAGAACATGGGAAGTACCCAGGGTTCGGTAAGCAGTTTCCATGTTGACATCTGAATAAGATTTGCACACGAACAATTTACACAAGATATAGACTCGATGCTGCTTTGGAAGGCTTTATTCAGCTTTAAAGCTCGATACGAAACATTCCCTACTGTTACGTAGCTCCCGTTGCTCCACGATTGGATCAAGTGAATGTTTTCGCCGAAAGCGGTATACAAAACAGTCTCTGTCTCCGTATCTGTCAACTCTTGACTCGGTGCTAAAAGGTTCGAGTACCTCGTTGAATTGGAAAGCTGAGGCAAAGATGTCAAGATCAGCTGCAGTATGAATCGGATTGTAGTCGTTACTCCGTGATTAAATTTCGAATAGGCTTCAAGTTCTCGTACTCTATTGAGTGCCGGTGTGACGAGAATCATGTCTAGTGTAAGATGACCTATTTCTCGAATACTTTAAATTTTGTGTGGGGTGGTAAATAGCAAATTTACTTGGCATTGCAAAGTCAGATTCTGGTACGATGATAAACTTGCACTGTAATCCTTTTGTGCTTGCGGCATGCAAGGTTTTGTTGATGGAAATTCTTGAGCCAATCAAAACCGCAACTCGTTTGTCCTTGCCTAAATAATCTAAAAGCCTCAAGTGAGCTTCTAGTGAGCTAGATTGAGTAAGGACGCCCACAATTAAAATTAAGTGACTTTTTACGGCTAATAACTCGTGTAACCTGTTTCGCGGAAAAAACGCTTGACTCGCAATGCAAACACCATGGGTAGTAGCCAGGTTTACGAATTTGGAAGCCGATGATGCATTGGAAGTTACCAGTAGGACAGACTTCCAATATAGAGCTGAAAGTAAATCTAGTGTAGCTCGTAATTGAGAGGTGTTGTCATCCCGGGGCATTGGTAATTCCCATGCAGATATATTCAATGCCTTTATTAATTGTTGAACGGGTGCTTGATTGGGGGATATCAGGAAACCTGTGGCGATACATTAAACAGCTGCTTTCCCGTATTTTAAAAAAAATATTACCCAAATGATCATTGTCCTGGCAGTTGGATGAGTCTGTAACTCGTAGCCCAATAATGGACTGCACAGCCACTCGGAGACCCATCGAAGCCGAGTTACATGTGTCAAGAATTTGCAAGTGAACTTGAGATCCTATCTTGGTAACCGGAAACAAGTTCTTAGCACATCGCGCTCGACTTTCGTGAGTTTCGCTCTATTTCTATTATACCTGTTTTAAAGTGGAGCTGGTTAAACCGTGCCAAGGTCCATTTCAGGGCCTGCGCATGGAAGTAGTTTTGACTGTGTGTTTGATTGCAGTCTGCACCTTCGTGAAGGCCGATCAATCCTTTAAGGCATGCAAAAAAAAAAAAGAGGAAGTGTCCACTTTACCACTAGGAAGTAACATAAAGAAACAAGTTAATAAGTTTGACACTACCTGTTATAATTGGAGTACGTTCTGCTTGGCCTTTGTTTGCTTGAGTGATCATCAGCGATTGTCCTATTAACACAACCACGACCAAAATTACCCATCGTATTATTCTATGAATTAAAGTCATGACGGACCTCGACAGCTGTAAGGCATTAGTAACGACTGGAATCTAGGTATGAGACACCCTGTTCTATCAGCCAACCCCTCTGTGAAACCACATAATGCATAATGGGATTAATATCTTCTAGAACAAAACGGGGTGGGGGAACGAAATGTGTCAGGTCTTCTTCAAAGTCGGGGCCTTTGTTCAAGCTATGGAGCTTTCGAAGCTAACCTTATTTCTATTCATTATTGTATGCGTGTTTATCAGTGGTTTAGAAGCACGTTGTAGTATAGTGAAAGACTATGTGAATTTGAAAGGCCAGGCTACGTTGACCGTTCTCGCGCCTTTACACGGTCCTAATTGCTCTCAAGTCAAGCCAGATATTTTGGCTTTGGTTGAGATTATTCGCTGGAACGTCGTCACGTTTAATGAAGCTAGTTCTTTCAAGATAGGTAAAATCGAGTTTTCTCTTTCGACTACAAGAAAAGTGTATAATGATCTCCCACACCTTTCTCGCTTTCCAATTTTGATGCTTTTCTATCGAAACTTTAATTATATAACATTTTTTTTTTCATTATTTTACTTAGGAAACTATGTAACTTTTTTATTATTTTACGTAGGATTACAAGTGCTAAATACGTGTAGCGAGACAAGTTTTATCCCTACGCTAACGTTGTCATCATGGCTGATGACGGGATCTTCGTTTAACTTGGGAATCTTGTCGCTTCTAAGTAATGCGGACACATTACAAGTTAGTCGCATTGCCAAACCGCTGAATGTGGTTCTTTTCACTCCTACGCAAGACTACGATGCGGACACTAGTATTCTCAGCTGGTACGTTTATTATCGTCGACCACTTGTGCAAGTAACAAACATATTGAAATAAACTATGTAATGTCTACAATAATACTCCTCACGCAGATTGCCGTAGCAGTCGCAAAACGACTGGGTAATCAGGTATTGTTCCTGTATTCTAAGGAGTCGGGGAACAAGGAGGTTTTAACTCTGGCCTTAAAAGATGCTTGCGTGAGTGGAGCGAATTTTGTCCTGAAAGACATGGAGAAAATTCGATGTGCCGAGTTGGTCAATTACTCGGTAGTTCTCCATGGGCAACAAGTCTTTGATCGAATCGTGCGATGTAACTCTACTGGTGCTACTTTCGTTCTTGTCAATTTCCCAGAGAGCTCTGTGGTGAAGGAAATTGCGAAGCATAATGCCATATATGTCGTAGAGGAAATATTGCCAAGTACAAAAAATCTTTCTCGGAACTTGCGTCATGAGCTCCAAAACACTCGTTCGTGGTTATCCAAGTACAGCGGAATATGGAACGGGACCAAACTGGAAGCTTACGAGGCCCTTTTACTTCCGCAACCTCGGTGTCTGCCCACATACCTAATTTCGTCACATATTCTACAAGCTTTTCGTCAAGCACAACAATGGAATTGCCGTGGAGATACCCCCTTGTTGTGTAACCAGCTTAACAAAATGCCTACGGACCATTGGCGTCAGCTACTGATGAACTCTTCCTATACGATACCCATAAGTGAAGACTTCAGTATGCACGATCGAATAGGGTCGATAAATAAGAATATTTCGTATGAAGTTTTGTCATACAGACGAAAACATGCTGCTTTCGAAAGAGTAAGAGGATGGTATACATATTTACGTAACGTGCATAATAGTAGCTTTTTCAACTCGTTTAGGTTGGAACCTATCGTGATGGCTACTTGAACTTACGGTTCAATTTAAATATTACCCTAACTCTGAACAACGTATGTACGAATCCAACACTTAAACCCGACAATTCATCAGTTAAAGTGCTTGTGGATGTCAAAAATGAAGCACCTTCTGCAGAAACCGACATTGAAGACTTTACAGATTTGAATTGGTACTATACAATTACTAGTTTGACCGTACTTAGCTTAGGAACTTTGCTATCCCTCGCGTTTAACTTCCGACAAGTTTTCTATTAACTCAACGACCAACTTCCTCATTACGATTCTCTTGTATTGACGTTTCCCTTGCGTGTAGTCAAGCAACGCATCGTTTCCTTTTGGGAAGTTTTAAGTTTTATAGGACTGCCTAAATTTTCTTCAACGAAAGCGATGTTTCGTTACTTGGATACTTTAACTCACTTGCGTTGCCTTACTGCGGTATTAATTGACTTCCGTTGCCTTACCGCAATATTAATAAATTGTGTTATCACTTGCTTGCGTCTTTTGGTATTTGCACGATTATAGCATTTCATCCGAGTATTACTTGTATGAGCATTATTAGCATTAATGGATATTACTTACCTTGCAATGCTCCAGGAATTGCGGAAAGTTTCTTGCGTGCGGAAATTTGCTGAAATTTGCTGAAGCAGCGCGTGCCGTTTCATGTTTCTTTCAAGATATCCGGTGGTTGATTTTTTCTGTAGTAGGAAAAATTTCAGGCGAGAGCGGAATATAAAGTGGATCACGTTTTGTGACTCCGTTAGATTTCTTTTCTCCCGTTTTGGGGTACACAGCTGATGTCCGGTTTATACCGGCTTTATCCTTTTCTAATTACTTTCTAGAGCCTTTATAACCCATTTGTCAGTTTTCACTGTTTCGTTTCAATGGCACGATGTTGCTCGCCTTGAAAGCGGTGGACATGCTCTCTTAGGGAGGCTTTTTTGCTTCTCCTATGTATTGGCATGGGACAACAACTTATAGGAGCCCGGAAATTTGTAAAAGCTGTACCGAGCTTTTTTTTGGTGTGTTTTATTTTAGCTTTCAAAAGCTGCAGCTGTAGGGCACATTTCCCGGAAATATGTAGCGTAACAACGAGGGCAGTTTCTGTTCGTTAAATCCAGCTCTCTGTTTGCCAATCCCGGGGCATCCCTTGAACGAACGAGATAACATAGCGAGCGCCGTGTCGTGGCCTTCGCTATATCACAGCTTCGCTGTATAAAAAGCCCGTGCGTCAAAGCGCTTGTATTAGTTCAGTAGTTGTAAGAGTTGCAAACGGAGAACTTGTGTTACCAGTGTCGTTTGCGTGAAGTTCAAGATGCGGGTTCTTGAATCTCAAGAGTCGGTATTGCGTGGTAAAATAATCCAGCAAGAAGATCATTTGCCAATACATCGTGTTTTCGAGCAGCTTCTCGAAGAGAACCCCGATGTGTTGAACGCAATTGCCCTGATTGATGGTTCCAAAGAAATAAATTTTGAGCAATTGAACCGTGATGCCAATTGCTTGGCGCGACAGGTTCTGGAGCAAGCATTTGCATGCAACGTCCAACCAAATTCCGATGGAGATTACTTGATTGCTATATGCTCACCGCCTTCCTACGAGCTGATTGTTACTCTTTTGGCAGTTTTCAAGTCCGGAGCGGCTTATGTTCCTTTAGATCCGTCGTTCCCGCCTCAGCGAATCGTACACATTGTCAACGATGCGAAACCCATCATGATCCTGTCTGCAGGAGACACAACTAACTTGGAAAACGCGCGTTTAGCCTTCGCCGCTGATATTAAAGTCTTGGAGCTCACTTCGCTCTTTAACTCGCCTGAAAATCAAGATGAATCCAACTTGCCCCAAAGTCAAACGTTTAAACTAGGAAGCTGCGAAACATCCCGGCTGGCCATGGCATTGTACACTTCAGGTAGTACCGGGAGTCCCAAAGGTGTTCGTCTACCGCATGCCACTATATTGCGTCGTTTGCAATGGCAGTGGCGCGAGTATCCTTTCCAGGCCCACGAAAGATGCTGTTTTAAAACCGCACTCACGTTCGTAGACTCCGTTGCTGAGATCTGGGGTCCTCTTTTACAAGGAGTGCCGGTGGTGGTCATTCCCAAACATGAGACGCAAGACCCGGAAATCTTGGTCTCGATTCTCCGACGTCATCGCATTTCCAGGCTTGTTTTAGTTCCTTCGTTGTTGCGAAGTCTTCTAACGTATTGGTCCATGCAAAAACAAGGAGATCTGCCAGATTTAAAGCTCTGGGTTTGTAGTGGGGAAACTTTGCCAGCAAATCTGCTGCGTCAGTTCTTTCAGCGTTTTGATCAAGGTCATACATTATGCAACTTTTACGGAAGTACCGAAATCATGGGCGATGTTACGTACATCCCTTATAGCAGCTCGGAAGACGTAAACTCGCTTGTCTTTGAAGAGAAAGTTCCTATTGGTAAGACGTCACACAAAAATTAACCCATCACTTTACTAACATAAATATTCGATGGTTTTTTAGGTTACGCAATTGATAACTGCGTCATTTATTTGCTTGACTCGGAGTTAAAGCCTGTATCGCTGGGACAGGTCGGTGAGCTTTACGTTGCTGGAGGACATGTGGCTGCTGGGTACGTCAACGGCAGGGAGATGGCTCGTTTTATGGAAAATCCGGTTGAAACCGTGAGAGGTATTGCTTCGCTCACAATTATTGCCATTTTCTACTAAAATTAGGATTTCTTAGGGCTGGAAACTGTGTTCAAAACTGGCGACTACGGACGCCTAGTAAAGGCTGGTAATGAAGAATGGGTCTTGATGTATGAAGGTCGAGCTGATTCGCAAGTTAAAGTCCGAGGTCATCGTTTGGATTTGACGGAAGTCGAAGCCCGTGTTCGTGAAGTGAACGGCGTTGATAAAGCTGTAGTTCTGTGTTATAGACCGGGCGACTTCGAACAAGTAACGCTTCATGACTATAGGCTATAGTTGGGTTCACTGAGTAAATTGGTGTTTACATTTTCAGAAAGTTGTGGCCTTTACGACTGTGTTGAATGGGTTGACGTCCAATGGTATCCAAGAGGCCCTGAAGAGTTCTTTGCCATCTTACGCTCTTCCCGAAGTTATGACTCTATCTTCGATTCCTTTGTTGGTCAACGGGAAGATTGACAGACAGGAGCTTCTCAAGAGATTTGACCAACAAGTTCAAGGTATTCTCGACATACCGCGTTTCTGTGTATCCATCCGTCCAACGTATTTTTATTTCAAGCTTGCCAGAACGAAGATGTTGAAATTCCTGACGTGCCGGAAAACTTACGACCACAAGCGTCAGCTTTGTTTAGAATCATACGCCAAATCGTAGGATTTTCTAGTAAAACCGGTTTGCAGTTAACAGACAACTTCTTTAACGTCGGTGGCAACTCGTTGAATTCTATTACAGTCGTAACGACACTCCGCGACCAAGGATTCGCCATAAGTACGGCTTCCTTATGTCATAAAGATTAAGTAACTTATAATTTTCTTTCCCGTTTAGGTATTGGAGACTTTCTGGGTGCCTCCACCTTAGGAGAGGTTTTGGATAAGTTGCAACCTGTCTCGCTTAGCAACAGCGTTCAGAGCGATGCGTCGGAATTGGGTTTTGAAGTTGAAATGCTGCATCCAAGCATGAAAGACGATATTGTCAAGTAAAAAGATCATGGCAAAGCAATAATGCGTTAATCTAGTTGTTCGTAAAAGGATAATCGCTACAAGCTTTGTTCAACGCGGGGACTTGGAGTATTGGACTAAACCTACGCTTGAAAATTTCACTACATTTGTTTCCAACGCCTGGGAACCGATTCTCTCAAGAGATCTGAGGTGGTGCCCTTTAGTCTAGTAACTTTTTCCCTTTACGCTCACGCTGAACGTTTCGAATTCTAGTTTCGCTGTAAAGCAAGAAGGACGCATCGTGGCCGTGTCTTTGAATTTTGATCTGTTCGACGAGCCCGAGATTGATATTCCTTGCAAAAAAATGAGCTGGATCTTCGAGATGCTGGAAGTTATCGAAAGTCCCGTGAGGAAAACGTTGGAAACACAGAGCCCAGGCTACTTGTTGCACAGCTTCATGATGGGTGTGGAAGTAACTTTACCTCCCCAAGAAAACATCAAGCTGATCATGTTCATGGAAGACGAGAATATCCGTTTAGCTCAACGCCGTAATTTCAAGGGTCTCATGACGACCAACACTAACGAGCTAACTCGAGTAAGTGTAGGCATATTTGCATTGGAAGGACAATGTCGTAGCTAATTCGTTTTTCTCTCTGTCCTTAGGAGTATTGCGACCTCGTATTGGGCTATATTCCTCGCGCCGAATTCCAGGTAAACCAATACGCACTTGATAAGGGCTACAAGCCATTCGGAAAAGCACCAGATAGCCAGAAAGCTGTGTGTACAATTAAGCTTTTTTAAGACAATGTTATATTCCTCTTCTTACGTGAGTATTACTGTCCCCCTTTATCATGACATGGATTTCTATTTTTAGTATTATATCACATGTAATGTATAACTGTTATACGATTTTCTTAAAAAGGTTCGAACTCTTGAATATCGTTTTTTATATCAAGTCCATCGTAGGCTTAATTCCGCCTGTTGATGGTTCTTTTCTTAACGTATTTGTTGATAACAAAGCCTCAATTGTCACAATAATACTGATATATAACTACTACTGAACGCCGTTGTTTTAGAGGTTTCTTGCGGTATTGTTGTATTTTTTCGGTCCGTTTTACATTCAACTAGAATTGTCGTAAAATAACAGTTTACGCAAATTAGGTAAGGGGGCAAAAAAACACGAGCCAAATATACAGCAGCGAAGATAACTAGCTGCAATAAGTCAAGCCCAAAAGTTTTAGCTAGTTCCTACACAGTTCATGGAATGCTACGTGGTGATTCATGGGAGCTATTTTCGGAAGCAATGGTTATTTTAACTCAAATGTCCTAATTTTAGTTGTTTTTTTATGACTCGCTCCCACAAAGCATAAGGCAAACAGTCATGGCTTACGATAACAGCAAAAAGGCGCAGTATAAATTCCTTGATGTCCCCTTTCCGTCCCTCAGAAAGACTAGACTTTAGTATGTCACACTTATTTTTTTTCTAAACCCACCCATTACAATATCATGTGATTTTGCAATATCCAATCAGTTTATTTTAACACGAAATTCGATCACCACCAAGAAAAGACGGGACCTTTATGCTGAAATCGCTGAATGAAGGTATTTTCCGTGAAATGTCGAAAAGCCGCAGTTGTTCCTACATTGCCCCTAGATCGCTCCACCACGACAGCTGGCATTTGAACAAGTTGAACTGGCGATTTGCCATCTTTCAAAGCTTGACTTAAGTTAAGCATCTGACCCCTGACAACGCTCATTTGCTTCTCAAACAAGTGACTGTCAAAGCCTTTATCGGTTTTAAAAAGCTTGTACAAGTCCGCGCAGAGGTCTTCGACAAAATTCATATCTGATATAAGAGGAAGAATTGAGTCTTTTGTTTGCTGACTGAAGGGCTTCTTCGCGTAGGGAAGCCATGCCCAATGGAAAGGATATGCACGCCAAGAATCCGGGTGCTTAAACGGAAACGCGAGTCCGTTATCAATAGCTGCAAGCTGAATCGTGGGTGACTTGACTAAAGCCCATTCCTGGCAAAGTAATACGGCAAGATTAACATTTGGGTCTTCAGGAAGTTTCATTCTTACGTCATCCTCTGCAGCTTTGACATCCGGCTTTTCGTAGCGAATTAGCCAGTTGTCGTTGCCTCGATCTGTGTTTCGTATGATGTAATCCAAAATCACAAGCCTTTCGAACAGCAGCTGGAATTGGAAGCCTGTTGATTCGGGCAAAGGCTCTGCTTCAAAACGTCGAAGCCAAAAGTCAGCGTCTTTATAACCTTCCACGAAAACTTGGAAAGAACCCACCTGCACAGAGCATAATTAGCACAACAATCCTTGAATCTAAATCGTTAAAAAGGTCATACTTTAGGTGGGAGACCTATTCTATGAAACCTTCTTCCTACGATCGGGACCCTGTCTAGCAAGACTCGCTTGACATGGGACTTTTCGCGGTTTATTCTGGAATAGTTAAAAGTATCCGACACCAGCCTTACGACTTTTGTCTGCGGAACAACATTCAAGCCCAATTTCTTATCTACTAGCGATGCTCCAGCTTCAGACAAATATCCTTGGTTGGGTACTAAACAGGACCGACCAAAGAAACACGGGCAGCACAAACGGTGAAGCCATTTAGTCCACTTGGGGTTCAAGCGTCCATATGGTTCCTCATCTTTTGGCTTGAAAACGCCGATTGTTTTCTGGCAAAGGGAAAGTTAAGCAACTCAGTAAGAAATTTGGATTAGGTATATACCCTTTCGATGTTTTTCACAAAATAAGAGCCTGATGAACCCTGATAAATACGCTCTGGATATATTCCATGTTCAATGGCAAGCTCCGCACAATGGACTAGTTCGCTAAAACCCGGATCATCTAAGAAATTAAGGAGTTAAGAAATTGCTATATATTTTTTTACATTCTCGGTACCTGGAAAGAGGTTTTCTGACTCACTATCCATCCTGCCGAGGAGAGGCTGATTTTCACGAGAACCGCTTGTTGACCCTAGCAAACGGTAGTGTATGAGTCACGACGTGATTCGTTTGTAGTGAGCAAACTTACCGATCATGTGAGAAGTAAATCCTACGTCTGGTAAAATAGCGGATTCCTCTGACGAAGCTGCAGACACTGGTCTGGTAGGTCTGGCGGTCAAAGGTGAATTTGTTCCATTGCTGCCATAACCATTTGGCTGATGTTCTGGTGTTGCTTTCGCGAGAGGTGTGTTGGTGTTTGCAGAAAATGGTGTAAGTTCTACATCCACTAAAAGTGATTCCCCACTAGGGTTGGTCCCATCTACGGTAGACATGTAGCCTCCGCGAATTTGAACAAATACAATAAATTGCTAAATTTTTTATTGATTAAATTAACCTAACGAACAGAAACTCGGAAAAACAATAACAAGCTCTTGACACAACTTAATCGTTTTCCTTGTATCGTGTCGTACTAGATCGTCAACTACGATTCAAAAATCGTACTTTCAGTCGATTTCGATAGTTAACCTGTGGATGTTGTTTGGAGACGACGGGTACCGACGTCAATTTTACGTTCTGCGTTGGTAGGTTTGAAAGTTATTTTGCATGCATAATGAATTATTAATCGTAAGACGAAATATTCGGTTGATTGTGGAAAAAAACGCTTACCAGTATATTATTAAAGTTTCGGCTTTCGTTTTCATTCTACTTTCATTTCCAAACGTAAAAAGCGCTCTGTTCACCCTAACGGACAAAATCGAAAGCTATTCATCTGTTTACTGTTTTTAAAACTAAGCCGATTTATTCCCCCTGGATTAAGAGACTTTCGTCTTTTCGACAAGAAAATTAAAGTATATGATATACTGCAAGAATAATATAAACGATATAATGGAGACCTGTCCCATTCATACTCAGTCGGTACATGCGGAAATATTTGGAGTATTCAGCTGAATAATCTGAAATATTCAAGCTGCGATTTGTACTGTTTGCTGTCGTAATTTTTCGTATCAATTTAAAGAATTATTTATTTTTATTTATTATTAGGCAATCAGTAGCTTCTGGCGCCAGATTTTTTTTTTCTTGTTTGTTCTAGCATTTTTTTTTTTTTTGTTCCATTATCGCAGGTTTTGGAGTCGGACCAAAACGACTTAGTACCAAAACAACACTCGAATTTGCTCGCTAAATAATCAATCGTTTTTATAGCTGTCGATAGTGTATTATAGTTAATTATTCAATTCATAAAATAATTTTCGTTTTTTCTGATTCTGTCAGCAAATAAATAAAATAATAATTTGTAGTCAGATTAAAAATGCGTCAAATGAATTGACTCGGGCCAAATTCATCAAATGTTTGAATCCGGGTCGTTTTTGGAGTAGGTAACTTTGACCTAGTGTCGTAGTTTTGCCCGCAATCGAAAGGGGAAGCGTAAAACTAGGTTACGGAATCCGGTCAAGGTTTTCCTTGAAAGTTACGACATATTGTGTGTAAAGGATTGTAAGACACGGAGGGTTGCAGGGCATTGGCCTCCACTTCATTTGTTATTACATTATGAATAAAGTACTTGTAAATGTGAGTCACTTTCCTTACACATTTGAACCTCATTGCTCTTTTGCCACCCTAGAACAGTAGGGCAGATAGCCACTTGTCATACTAAAATTCTTGTAAACAAGTAGTGTTTTTTTTTCCATTTGGATAACTTTGTTGCCGTCTGTCCGTAAGCAACGGGGAATAGCCAGATTTTATGACATGTTAAAACATTTCGCGCCAATGGATGTTGACATATAAACACGGGTATTCTTTGTTAGCCAACGTATGTTCATATTAATTACACTATTTATGTGGTCTGTCTAGGAAGGAAAGCAAACTACGTACACGGTCCGAGGCTATTATCAGCAATAATGGACTTCAAGTGCAAGACAGGAAATGGAATAAAGCCTGCCCAGCGGTATACATCCCTTGAGCAGTTAGATGCGACCCAGTACATGTTAGTCGTCCTGTGCTCTCATTTCTGCAGACTTCTCAAATCCGTTAACAGCTGTCCAGTAAACCCTCCTTGGAAAGACAGTTATTTCGTCAGGTGACAAAAGCGGTAAGTCAACATTATCACTTTTTGTGGCTTTATTTTTGCTGACAAGCAGAACGGACAGCTGCAAGAAAGTTTCAATTCAAGAAAGCCTTAGGCAAATTCAGGGAGATCCTAAAGAGAAGACTGCAAATGACAGATGGCTAGTTCAACGTGAATAACCATTACGTAAACCGCGATCCTATCATGACGTATTCCTATTCGAGCCTACTTAGGTATCTAAAAACGAGTTAGCCGGTTCCGGGCAAGTTTTCTCCGCATACATTATATACTATTAGTCAAGGGAGAATTCATACAGAGGATACAGAGATTCGATTGGATTTTCCCGTGTGCGGTCCGCATTCCAAGCCTCGCCCCCTATTATGTCCTTGTAGGGATTGATAAGCCTGGAATGGCAAAGTCTAAAATAAGCACACCCATACATTAACTTTCGCAAATTACTATGATCATCCACTATGCCTTAAGCTGGTTATTGCATACCTGGCCGTCGTTTGACGACTTCTCCTGCTTTCCATCCGTTTCGACAACGAAACGTGCAAGTTTCGTAAAGTTACATTGTCCAATCGGTAAGTCGCCAGATGTTCTGTTTATAGCCGGATATTGTGAGCTTCTAGAAAGTTTTGTATAAAAGACACCTATACTCAATCCAATTAAACGATATGCAAACAATTGAAGGGACTGTACGCGTGGAATTTATTAACTCTTCTTCCAAGCCATGCAATTTTGGTCTATTTCAAGGATTTGTACGTGCATCTTGGTATTTAACACTTCCTGTTGAAAAAGGGAAACCCACTTCATTGAACATTTGACGGTTCTCATTTCTCTGACTATGTTAGGTAACTTTATTTGTTTCAGCGGGGCTTCACGTAAAGCGTTGGGAACGAAGGTCGTTCACGCTATGGAAAAAAGGGATAACTTCTGTTTTGAGGTTTGGGGAGAAGGAAATATTCCTAAGAAAACTTCGGTACTTCGCAGTAAATGATCTAACGAGTTGCTCAGGAATTTCTCTGAGGAATGAACTCCTTTGTAGTCGAAAAATGGCCCTGTGCACATGTGACGGGCTAGTTATGGTATAATTACAGGGGAAGGGACTCTATTGTTGCGTTTTAGTGATGGTCTTCCTTATTTACATAACTAATGTGCAAGATACTTTTCCTTCTGCTAGCAAGGTGAAGAAAGGATCACCTGTTTACTTACACAAGGCCGCTGAGTACAAGCATCTTCGATTTTCTGTTCATCTCGTGTATTACCCCAACCCCCAGTCACCTTATGGCTTGCCTTTTGGTAAAGAACTTTTCACCTTGGCACCCCCGGCAAGGACACCAATATCCTTTTTGTCTTGGAACCTTTTCTTGTCACTTTCAATGCAAAGGCATTCTGGCCAGTTCCGATATGCAGACGCAGGAAATGCATTAAGGAGGACCTGCCTTAANCTTAAGCCAGTCTTGTGCAATAGTACTCTTATGCAATGGTAGTGCTCCAAATCTGGAGCCCTTAAAAAATCTTAATTAAATTTTTGCGTTCACTCCAAGTAATAATGTCATTCGCGTGTTTTGCTGCGTCATGCTTAGAGCGCAGTTTCACTTGTATGGGAATTCCTCGAGAAATCGCGCCTGGTAATGTTGGGAAGGATTGCGGGTGTTCCTTAGATGTAGGGAATATTTTTTGCGTGTATGTGTGTTATTGTCTGTCAAAAGATCGTACTCGAAAAGAGCCTTATCGAACAGGAACGATCACTTTTACTTTCTATTGCAGCGCTTTTCGCCCTTTCTTCTTCCCGCATTTGTCTTGCAGCTGACGCTGACTGACATACATTATTGTTTTCTCAAGACAAGGTTTTGCAAGTAATCTTCCTGCACTTGCACGCGGTATCGCTCAAGTAACGCCAGATGTTTGATCATAATTAATCAACATAATGGAAATCCTGTCTTAACCGCTTAATATATGTGATTGTTCAAAGCAGTGTCCACGTCACCCTTTTCAGTGACACCTTGTTAAACAATTGGCGAGATTTTGCAATGAATAGGTATAATCATGTAGATCCTGTTTTGCTTATTACAAGAACAAAGCTTAGAACAAAATTAACGTACGTGGCTAAAACAGTTTTAGTACTTTTATGATTATTGACACCTTTCGCTGTAATTACTTTTACACTGAAATATTTTGAGACAATATTTAAATTCGAATTGAATTTCGAAAAAAGTCTGGGAATGCACAAGCTTTCTCCTACGATCCAAACACAGATGAGCGAGAATTTCCAGCCAAATCAAGGTCCAATCATGCTTGAATACAGTGAAGAAGTAGTTAGGCTTGTATCCGTTTTGGTCTCATGTGTTTGCGGGATATTTGTGCACCGTCATGTATTCTCCGTTCAAGGTCCCCTTGAAAAAGAACCACTTTCCCTTGTCTCCTGGACTTTTCTCCTTTAACCGGTAGAGACGTCTTAGTAAGAGCGCAAAAAAGCCACTGGCAATCTTAGGCCCAATTCGAGCCTCCAAACCGTAGCGCTTACCAGCGTAGACGTCCGTGTGTACCCGCGATAAGCCGAGTTTTTGTTGCTCCCACCCAGTGGTGAACGCGAGAAAGCAAAAACCTGTATTTGACCTTGTCTGTCACCAAGAAAAATATGGAATTTAGAGAAAAGACTCGCATCTACAACCGCCTAAGAGAAAGAAACGCAGGAACTAGGCTAACTATGCTCACGGTAGTTTCACTTTAGAAAACAAGTAATGTGCAAGGATTAAACAGCAAAATGTCCTCTTGCTGACCGCTAGCAACAATGAATTTGACAAATTGTCAGCGAATTAGACTCGCAAGTCGACGAAGTACTGGATTTGGTCCGAGCCAATACTTACCTCCCAAGTGCGTTTCTTAAAGGCGTGTTATTGATTGTAGTTGTTTGATTTGCAACTCGTTTGAATGTTGACTAAGTTCAGACGTGTAAAAAACTTTGTTTCTTCATCCTACATACTTTTTTTTTCTTTTTACTAGTGAGGCAATTAGTATGAAACAACTTTTTTGGGGAGGGGGTAGTGTTTTTTTTTTTTTTTTTTTTAACTGTGAAGTTTAGTATGAAATAACTTGTTCAGGGAAGGAGGTAGTATATAGTTTGATTTCCCGAGTCTTGAGGCAGTACCGGTTGTTGAAAAACACCGGTCCGGATTGTGTGCTCCTGCTGACACACTTGGCCAGTTCGCACTTTCGATTTCACCTTGTAGGAAGAGGAACAACCTGAGAGTTTGTATAGCTCCAGTGACTTTTCCTTTCGCTGTCGTCAGCATGCAAGGATCTGATGTCGCAACTCTAATGGAAACTCTGTTTTTTCTTAGGTGAAAATCATAGAGCTACAGCAGCTGCTGGTGGAGCTGTCTGTGTAATTAGGAAGGATAAAAGAATAGCCCGTTACTAGGGAGTCGCGAGGTGTGTCGAGTTTGTTGAGACACCGAAAGTAGAAGTGAAGAACAAGGAAAAAGGATCCGGTTGGGGTTTTCTCCGAGTTGTTTCATTCGGATCAGTTGCTTTATTATAGTGCATGTCAGTCCCGTATAGCTAGTGTAAACGCAATGGAGGGGAAAGTTTGAATTGCTTTAACGCATTCCTCTGAATGATTCTCATTTACATGCCTCTTTGGTCATTCATTTGGGGGTGACGAGTCGCAGCGAAAATCTGTCAAAGTGCGTCGTATTTCCTCTGTTGTAGAATGTAGACGGGCCAGGGTCTTAAGATGTAGTTGGATTATAAAGGAGCAAACTTTAAGGCAAGGGTTTGGGCAATACGCACTACACTTGGCACCAGACTTCCACTTTCACTTTCTCTCGAGTTCTTTTGGAGTGGGCTACTTAAAGTAGTCAGGTGTGTTCTTTGGTCGTCGTACTGCCTAGGTGCTCAAAGGTGGGCCAAATTAGGATGGGGCTATGCAGACCCCGCAGCACTAACAAAAAGAGCATCCCCCCTTCTCAACGTCGGCAGCCACATGCAACATGCATTGCTAGTATTGGGAAACTTTCGCTTTTCTTCTAACGACCCACAACGGACCCAACCTTTTCACACTGGGTATTCGTTGTCTGATTTCAAACCCTCAGATATTACAACCGTAATTTCGCACAATCGTTAGTGGTGCAATTCTCCGTGAAGAAGAAAGGAAGGTTCTTTGTAATCTTTAAGGAATATACGATAATACGATAAGAAATTCTAGCAAGCTCTCTCCTTCAGCATGTGTAGTAATTGGAATGTAGAAATGACATTAGTTTGCATAGAATTGGGCTACTGTTACTATTCGAACTGTGACATTCTGGCCTGCGGGAGCACTTCCATGGCCACCAAAAAAGGCTTGCTTTTCTACCACACATAGGTCCCAAGGTATGATCGTCCGATTTCAACGCAGAAAAGGCAGGAAGGAATGCTTTAGCCTTCCATGTGAGACGTGGAGGCTTCAGTTTCTCTTTTTGGTGGTAACAGTAGATTTAACGCTGTAGGTTGTAGGTAAAAGGGCCTGTAGAGACTTGCGAGTGTTGTACGGCCTGATAAAGGCGGCTTCGCCTAGAATAGCCTTCATTTACTGATTCACTAATACGTCTTCTACCTTACGGGTGTGGGCCAAGGCCACGGGAATTTATCGGGTCTAGGCGCATAATTCATGTAGAGAGAATACCTTACAGGGCATGGGTTCCATCCTCGTTTCACCTGTAGACGGCTTATATTTATATATGGCTTGAACGAGGCTGCTCCCCTGTCCTACATGCGTGCAAACGGCGAACGGATGGCGAGGAATGTTTATGGGCGTAAGCCTAAACGGAGAACCTAAAGGAGTTTGGCGCAACTTTTAGGTTCAGCCAGGGTTTCTTACGGATTGTCTGGGAAAGCGATCAAGGGCACCCATTTTCTTTCGCCGTCACACATTCATTCACAAGACGGGGCTCTCTAGCCGTTTCCCTTGACTTTTCGCAGTCAAGGTGTTGCATATTAAGATATTTTTTTCTTTTTTTAGGATGTGCGTACATACTAAAATGGCTTTCGTTATAGGCAGTCACCGCATTGGCCTTGTGAATTTCTAATGAGCCGCCGTTGTATCGAGGGGAAAATACTTTCTTCCTTTTTTATTTTAGTTTTACGTCAATGTCTGCATATACATTGCGTAGATATGCATAGATTGCCGTCGTGTAAAGGGGATTTTTTAAAAAGTTGTATGTGCCCTTTTTTGAAACTCAAACATTATTGCTATAGCGCGTGCACAAATGAACCCATGCTGAGAATGTGAAGATGGTGTGTATACGTATAGACAGACAATTTATGCGTTTACCCCTGTGCTGTGACCTTGTGGGGGCGGCGCGAGCATTCACCTTGCGCATTGTCACTTAAAAAAGCACCGTCATGAGGTTCACGTATAGCCGTTTCAGGTGTGGTGGTCATCGAGTCGGATGGCCGAAACCCTCGCAGGCAGAACATTACACCACCGCAATTTGCCCAGCTTATAAATCAGCTTTAAGAAAAACGCGAATCGTGTTTGCTTGTGTTAATTTTTTTCTTTAGAAGCTATTTTTTAAAGTTTATTCAAGGACTAAACCACGACTTGCTTGGGAAAAAAAAAATTGTTTTCGTAATTGAGGTGTTTAGTTCAACTGCGCTTAGTTCAACTCATCAAATAAGGGAGTTCCGAGTATTGTCTTTTAAGCAAGCTTTTAAGTGACCGATTTAAGTGGCAGTATACTTATTTACATATAGATAATTATAGTGCACAACTTTAGTTTCAAACTTTTATAGCTTATAAGCTATACAAGTTTGAAGGTGTATTTTTAGTTCTTAAGTTTTGAAGTATGTAAATTGAGTTTTAAATTTAATACAGCACATTTGAAAGCATGTAGCAGTTAAAAAGAAGTAGAAAGGATGCATTTATGTTTTCATTTAAAGTGGATATTTTGGGAAGTATTTGAAGATCGGTACCTCTGCTATACCAGTTTTTTTTATAAGTAGTTGGTGACTATAATTAAACTACTTAGGTGAAAACTAAACCGAGGAAAATAAATAAAAGGTTCGGAGTCGTGCACTATCTGGAAAAGTTGCATGAACCCTTAAAAAAGCTGTTCGAAAGTAAGAGTGAGGAGCTGTTTATGACCTATAAAAGTTCCCCATAACCTGTTATTCTAAGTCTTGATCGAAAGCGAGAGTATTTTTAGTGTTTTCTAAAACGTAGCTTCCTACTTCCGAATTCAAGAGGACTGCAGTTTCACTCGACTGATCTTCACAAAGATGCGTAAAGATGATACCACGCCAGACCGCATTTGTTCAACTTGGCCGAAAGTGTCAAACTGCAAAATGACTCGGCGGAAAAATATATGAATATGATGGACGTCCTAGTGTGCTGGGTTGGGTTCCAAGCCTTCAAAATGATATATGGCAAATATATGCGCAATTGCTTACATTTTGGGAAGCCTTCGAGCAGGAAGACGAACGTAACTTACGGAAACGAATGAGGAGAATAAGCAATTTAAAAGAAGAATCCCTCGCATCATCAAGCAAAGTTACTCGCCTTGAAAATTATGGTTGGCTTTCCTTCGTTTCCTGGTTATTGTATAGGACGTGTAGCTGCGCATCTCTGGGGGTTTTCTTGTTTTCTTGATCAATTCGGAATAGCTAGGAATCGTACCTACCCATGTATCAGCATGGTAAGGCAAAAAAATTTGTGGGTGTTTCTATACGGGAAGTCGTTAGCTTCTTGACCTTGGAGTTCTCTCAAATGTAAGCAAAACAGCCATAAGAAGGGAGGATTTCGTTAATTCAACCTCTCATTTCAACCTTCACCCTCTCGATCTCGGGTACTTTTTTCGGAGGACAGGTCAGAAGCGATGTTTTTACCTTCGAGTGGTACTAGGGACGAATCGTGGAATCTTTGTTGTGTTGCGGATTGTCGCCGAGATGCAAACTTCGCGGACAATGGGAGCTGAAGATAATTAGCCTACTAAATAATGCTCTAGATAATTAGCCTACTAAAGTCCGACGAACTATTGTCTACCATGTCCTCTGCGTTGTTTATTGGAAGTGAAATCGGAATTATGCAGGACAATTATCGTAAAGATTGCTGGCAAGTTCTGACTAAAAAAAAATATTAAGAAAAAACTTTTGTTAAAAGTCCCTAGTCAACTTGGATCGGGGTTTCCATATATCGGAACAGGTTTTGGGATTTCCATTTAACCGTGTTGTCCCTACGATTTCCCTTTCACTCTCGAAAGTCGCCCTTTGACTTTTTCACCTTGGGATGGGGATTTTTTTGAATAAGCAGGTTGGAGTGAAACCATGTAGTCGATTTCGCTTCCTTCTCGTCAAACAGCGTATAAATCTATATCACCAGTACGAACAACTTTCATGCAATCCTGCTTGTGTTTCGTTAACCATGAAGACGAGGTATATTCTATGGTTGAACGCCATATTTACTGTGTTTGCCCCAGCTTGGGATACGTAAGGAGCTTTTTTATGGTCAAGGCTACAGGTAATGAACAAAAGGTACTGCCCTTAGCTAGGTTTTCCCTGGTTTGTAAATAAAACGCTGCTTTCGAGCAAAGGTGTGGTGTACGGTTGCATAAACTTCGCTTTTACAAGCGGAAAGCGTTGTTTTTCTAGGAAGGAGACTGACTTGGCATGACCTTATAGGTTAATCACCTGTTCCCCACGTATTGGTCTGTTTTTCTGCGAAATTATACTTGACCTTTTTTCTTACCTAGGTTGCTGCCAGCTCCCGCAGGCTAAATCACAAGCCGTAGGTTACAGTACTTCAGTAAGAAGGTTAAGCAAGGAATACCTAGATCTAATTTGTGCACACAGTGCCACAGTGCTTCTGAAACTTGAAAATGCTTCGATGCGCACCAGGGACAGAAATAGTTCATTGGCATTTTGAGTTAACAATGCTGAAATTCTAATCCTATTAGCATCAGCCTTTCCCTTTCCTTCGGAAAATTTGGCCCCATTTGATCCTTTCGCTTTTATCTGACCCTTTTCGCGATGGCAGAAGAATCAAGGCTGCACCTTTTTAACCTGAGTTCATGACCTTGTCAATTAGTAAGCTGAGCAACCTTGGGCGGCCTTGTGTATTGCGTTATTGATTTGCGTTGGAACAGCAGGATTTTATAGGAAGTGGTTCCTTCAATTGAACTTGATTTCATCTCACTTTCTCTTTCACTTTTAGATGCAATTTTGTTTAAGTTTTTTTTTATTAATTTTGTGTGGATTTTGTTTCCTTCTGCAGGTATACGCTTGACATTGCTAGCGGAAGTGCACTGGGTCTTCCCACAGGAAAGCACACCTGATGACAAGGCAAACGTGTGCAGAATGACTTTCCAATTAACTGCCAGGAAGACGACACAATCTTGCATTGCAAGCCCGTGTGCTTAAGTCTGAATCCACATCGTCGCAGCCGTTCACAGCTGTACCAGGGGGAAATCCCATAGAGCTCCTCCACCATAGCATACCATACCCCATACCGACTCGTACCTGGGCGCTGTAGTTACCTTTGCTAGTCGAGGGCCCAGTTGGATAGACCACGCCTACGTTTTCATCCAAGGCTGCAATTATTATAGTACAGCGTCAAAGCGCGGTTCTGGACAGTATCTTGTGGGCCGTTGACTTTGTTGCACCGTGAACGGAAAGGATTTTGCTCTGTAACTGAAAACGTTGGAGTGTATCGTTTAATCAGGTAATGTGTGTTCGTTTACTTATTGTTTAATCCCCGGAGTCTGGTTTAGTTTTAAATTATGTGACTCAATGTGAACCTGATTCTTCTGACTCACTTCAAAAGTAATTTTCTTCAGAAATTATACCGCTGTCAACATTTATGACGTTTTATACTTAATTGTGTGCGCCTGTGCGTGGTTCATCAATCACAAGTACACAGAAGATGGAGTTAATTCGCTTGATCCAGCTTTTGCCTTAAGTGGAAGGTATTCACCAATGGTGTGACGTTAGACGGGTACACAGTTGTCGAAAGTTGGTCATCGTACGTCCTTGACGGAGTTTTTGAATAGACGCGCTGTTTTATGATGGAAAACAATCCGGGAGAGCTTTCTATTTGGCAAACCGCCCGCTCCACGAGAACCTCTGGCTTAGGCTTAGCGAGGTTCCATGACGTTTGGTCCAAACACTAACGATCTCTATAATCCATGTATGCTTTTGAGTTGGAGGGCGCGAAAGTTCAGAGTCGAAGCATTATTCCCCCTGCATTGTGCATATCTACCTGATTGCCGCTTTCTCTGTCCTCTGACCTAGCTTTCAGGCCTCTGGCCTTTTTTGACAATCGAGTGAAGTGATAAGAGAAAGGGTTTTAGTTGACAGTCCAGCAGCAATATGGCGCACTGAGTTCACAATCCAAGTTGTTTACTTGTAGTCCATTGCAGTCTTAGCAAACAAGCTGCTGATTGATTAGTTTTTGCCTCATCATCAAATCGGGTTTGTGAATGTGTCTACTTTCTGTGTTTGCCTACTCGTGATGTCTTACTATCCAGTACCGGCCCTTACCGCGTCGTGTTGTCTTCTTTCTTCACAGCCATTTATTAGAGAGGGTTGAGCATATCAACGAACTAAATGAGTCATAGTTAGAGGGAAATTCCGCTAACGAAATAGGCAAGAAGTGACTGAGCTCTTGCTACCATAAAACCGCAAATAATGATTGAATTACGCCATGCCAGTCTATCAGGTTTTCTATCAGTGTGTAGATAAAGTAAACCTAGCACCACCAGCAAGTTTTAAGAGAGCTTTCCCTTTCACTAGCAACACAAGGTTGGTTCTTTTTGTTGTTGTTTTTTTAGTTAACGAAATAATGTCCGTCATGTTGAAATTTTATTTCTGTCTTTCTTGCACCTCAATAGAAAATATACTCTCTTGCCTTTCCCCTGTGGCATGCTTCGTTTTCCAGCAAGCATGTTGATTTGCGTATTGTCGTCAGGGAAATTGAACCATGTATTACGGTTAAGGCAGGTTTTTACTCCTATACTTACCACCGTGTCGTGTTTCAAATTTTCATACGCATTTGACACGCTCGGTTCACGGGGATTCTTTGTTGTTTTTTTCAATTATTTGAACCCATGGAAGTTCTACATTCTGCTATACACCTTGTTAACGCGGATCATTTAGTTAGTGTGATGCAGACTGGTTTAACGGATGGGAATGTTAGGTATTGTTGGAAACAAGGTCGCCTAGCGAAAGTGTTGCTTGTTTGCTTGCTTTTACTTTAACATAAGAGTATTTTTTTCGGGTTTTTTGTCTTGGTGAACGTGGGTTCCTTTCAAACGAGTAGAGGAGAGCAGATTAGCGTGAAGGAAGAAGTGAGCTCTATACTAAGCTCGTAACTGATGTTAAAGGTGAAACTCTCATCTTACAACTAAGTTTAACTTCTCGCCTGTCTGTCGTGCCAAGTTCGCTTGAAAGGGATTATTATTTTTTTTTTTTTAAGAAATCATTTTTTCCTATTTTCTATTGTACCACTGCAAGTCTCACTACAGCTTTACCGGGTAGATCGGTTCAGCATTAAAGTAACTTTCATTTTTCAAGACTAGGCAATGCTTGGCTGCATCTTGTTTCTCTCCTGTTGCTTTCTTGGCTTCACTTTAAGTTTCTAACGCCTTACGTATCTGCTCAGCAGCATGAACTTCGAGGCTTTTGGATCAATCAACTCAGAAAGCACGAGGTTTCTTTAGCGTTAGTTTGTGCTGTAGTTTCGCTGATAAACTTTGTCGATTCTAGTAGTCTGTTCGTCCATTTTCGAATACTTGCGGATTCGCCAACTTTGTATAGGCCTTTCGATTCCAATGTAGCACAGCAGATTCTCCCAAGCGGTGAGTTCGGGGGGTATCTTATCGTACGTTCATGTAGAGGTAGTTCAGGGCCAACCGGTCGATTTCACTTGGCTCAAGCTGCTGTAGTATTCGGTGAACGAGCGGGAGGTTTAAGAAGCAAGAAAGGGAGGTTCCAACTCTCGATCAAAAAGCTTTCGGACTGGACTCCCTTCCTGTATTTAGCACAAGCACACCTTCGGCTTGGCGCGAGGAGTCAGCAACAAGCTTTGTAGACGTCAACTTTCGTCTTCGACTACTCTTGCCTGTAAAGAAAGCAGCCGACAGTCTCGAAGTATATGTCGGACTGATCACATCGGATCCGACTTTTCCGACACGAAGCGATTTGCCAAGCACATTTCACCCAAGGTGTGATTGTTGTTAACGAACTTCGAGAACTATTGACGAAATATATCCTCGACTCGACCTTCTTGTTGCCAAAAAAAGCATCGCATGTGTGATTAAGCGTGGGTGTGTGTGGTTAATTAGTACTCGAGCTCATTGACAAGCTTTTTGTATGTGTTTATTAATGTGTGACTTCTGGATTATGCAGGTTTGGACTATGCGGGACACCCTTCGGTGACTACAGAGTATTTTCCGTGGTTTTCAGTGTCAAGTGCTCAAGTGTTTCGCGCATCGCTTCTTCTATTGTCCCTGACGTCATTGGCTGTTAAAGACATGTAAGTCCCTCTTCTGTATTTTGTGAAAGTTGCGCTATGCCGTCGTTAAGCCATGATGCTGCGGACTGCCGTCCAGCCAGATATGGATTTTAGGGTTTGGTGTGGGGTTTCTGGCGAGTTTGGTTTTGAAAGTTTCGGCAGTTAGCCGCTAGACTATCCTTGCGTCTGTGACTACAAGACAATTAGATTTCTCTACATACCCTAAACCTAATCGCCAACCAAACCGCGTGCCCAAAGTAGGTTCTCTCTTGCGTACCCTACGATTTCTTTTTTCAACACAGTTTTTTTCTGGATCTTCTGTGCTTAATGTACGGTTAGGCACCAAAGTTGACCTCTATACGGAGTACTTATGGATTCCGAGTAAATAGTTTGGTACAAAGTACCCATGGAAAGTTGGTACGTGCATTTTAGGTCGTCACGCCGCTCTCGCGTTGCGGTGTACGGCAGCCTGACAACATCTTTTGAAACATAGCTTCCCCGTTTGGCAAAACTAACGGTAGAGTAAGGCAAAAAAACGGAGTAGGTAGTACAAAGATGCAAAATATCGGTCAGCAGTACGATCCATTCGTAGAACCAGCTATTGTCGTCGAAACGTCGTTGATTTTAGGTGAAAGAGGTTCGGGGGAGGGCATTAGTGTTAGACCTAGTTTAACTTTTATTCTTTTATTCTTTTCCGCTTTTGTTTTCTACTTGGCAGATGGGTACTGTGCAATTTAGTGGAAACCTAGTTTCCAATTCCACCTTAGTTCCTTATTAAGAATTCTCGGGCCCCGTATGCATGCCAAGAACTGAAAACGTGAAACACAAACCGGTCTCGAACATGCGTGCAAATATCTGTCTGCGAGAGAGAGAAAGGGATAGCCTCGTCAAGTTTGGACTACACCAAGATTTTCTGGGGCTTGTGTACGCTCTTGGCGTTAACTGTGAGCAATTATTGAACAAAGGCGACGCTGGACGCTTTTTCTTTATTCTTCATTAGTATTTCTTTAAGAGGACAGTTGAAAGCAAGCGAGCGGTCGTTTTCTCTCGTCGCGTAAAGTCAATAGATTCTCTCACGCGTGTTGCTTCGAAAAACCGCTTAATAAGAGGCCTTGCGTTAACTTAGCAAGTCATCCATCCTGAGAGGAAGCTTGAGAAAACTTAACCGCTGCTAGACTTGGATTTTTTTTTATTTTTTGCGCTCCTGCCTCCCAATTAGAGCCTAAAGCCTGGTTATAAACCGACTATAAAGTTCCCAAAATATGCCGGACACGCAGGAACTGACAAGCGAAAGTTTTCTCAAAAAAGCGATCGTTCTCATAGGTTTTAAGCCATGTTCCCAGAACAGTGAGATAACGAATGTTTGTGCCTTTTTTAGAATAAAAAAAAAAGCAAAAATCTTTTGTAATCAAGTAAAAAAAGGAAAGACAAAAGCAAGAAAATTCTCACAGGTGTAACTTGCTCTTGAATTACGTCTGGGCTTTTGCTCCCGAAAGTAAAAGTGGATCAGCAACTGCAGGCCCGTGTGCACGTTGCATCAAACCCTGGAAATACCCATACATTTCAAATCAACTCAAGATAGAAAGTAGTTAGTTAATCCAGTACCGGGTTCTTGTCCAAAAAAAAAACGGGTAACGACAGAAGTTCCCCGTTCAGAGTTTGCTGATGACTAAGAAGTGGGATGAACGGAATTCGGATACCAAGAAAGGGGAAGCTGTATTTTGTTTCCATTCTACCTGTGAAAGAAAGGCGGATGCAGACTATCGCAACACGAAATTTCGATCCGCTTAAGCACCAACGTATGGCGGAGAGCCTTGACACAGAGCAGGTTTTCTACGGACAAAAAACGCACAGCGAATTATTGGCCATTTGGGTTTTCGGATGCTTCGCTAGACTATAACGGCTCACTACTCCCTTACCGCAAAACTAGTTTGGGGAGAGAGGTTAGAAAATAGCTAGACCACACAAGCAACCAGACTCACCATTGAGAAATTTCTTTATTTCTTTATTTTTTACATTTTTTAGGGTCTCGAGACTTCATCTCTTAATGAAAAGATATCAGACCCTGTGCGATTGAGGAAAAAAGGGCGCAGCTTGATACTTAACCGAGTTTTAATCAAAATTCATCCTCAGGTTACGCCTCACGCATGCGTAAACTCGGGATTCCATGGCAGAGACAGACATCGCTGCAATGGGTTCAGTAGGAAGGTGAAAAAGACTACTTTTGCCTGGTTTTGGACCAAAAAAGGAAGATAATTGTTGACTGTTAAAGGAGAGTGAACGTGGCCGGTTTATCGTACACGGAGAATGTGGGTTGATGAAGCCTTCGGCGGTCAGGGAAATTTCGGAATTGGGCCTCCGATAGCTTTTCTCGTAACTTGCCGCTTTCGGAAGTGGGGCACAGCGTTGCCAAAGGCTTTCGATTATAATCCTTCACTGCAGGCAATATGCTGGCATGCTTTTTGCCTGGCCATCAGGTGAGCTGACGGTGTTGGGCTGGCTTGGGAAGTTCCATTACCGTCTTCCGTAGCCCATCACCATACGCAGGGGATGGGCGAAAGAAGGCCGGTCGTTTCTTAAGGTAGAGCGCCAAGTGAGAGAAAAGAAAGGGGGGACCCTTTCTTCGTATGCACCTAAATACTTACAGATCACAGGTGCTCTTGTGATTATGCAAATGCCGTTCCATGGGAGTGTGGGGAACGCACAAGTAGTAAGGACCGTAGTGTAGACCTTCGAGCCAAGCCCTAGAACTCGATGGTTGCAGCCTCTCCCTTCTTTCTCTCTTTCTGAGCCATTTTCTTTTCAGCTCCCGAATCCCATGTAAGCAACACGTGTAAAAGCACCCGATTCTGAACCATCCCAAGGTCCTTTTCTAGGGTTTCGCTTTTCCACCTGATGAAATGCGGAACTCGTTAACAATAGCGCAGAGGAACACTTCGGACAGTCGACTGATGAACGTCCAGGGTTACGTCTTGAAAGAGAAATTTCATTTAAATTGAGCGGTTTGGTTCATTTTTAGCATGTTTTATGTCGTAGAAAAGGCCTTGGGAAAAAGATCGAAAGTTTTTCCGATACTTATCATAAAAACCTTGGTGTAATGAGCCAGGCAGTGGTCAGTGGTCTTCAGCTTTGTGTTTAATTGTAGCACAGCAACTTGGGCAGCGAATTGGAAAAGAGATGTTCTTGCCTTAATTTCTGTTATTAAAATCGTGGTCTAAACAAAAGACAGTAACGACATGCATTCCAAGGCAGCTTTTGTTTAATAGTTTACTTCCACATCTGTTTTTTATTATTGTTGTTACTTTTACACATGCAGTTGCGGTAGAAATAAAAGTGGGCCCTATGAATGGAATTGTTTGGCACTATCATGAATTAGAAACGCTTGAATGAAATACCCCGTTAGCCCTGTGGACCTTGCGACTGAACCTTGGCTATCGACGATTCTAACCTTCCCTTTAGCGAAGAAAGAGTTTGAACGCGTTTAAATGGAAAACGGACGTAGACTTCAATCAACCGAGAATATTTGGGTGTGCAACTTGCTAGAAAAGGATCGTGTCCACCTAAATTTGTGTTCAAATTGTGCGTTCGATGTTCTTTTGGGGCCAAGGTTAGAGGCTAGCAGGTTGAACTTGTCCTTTTGTAACCTCCAGACAATCGGGAAACTCTTCCTTAGCTCTTCTCGAGGACATCTTTGAAGAATGGAGTGTCCAGGACCACTTCTTAAGTTTACTTTCCTGGACAGGACCTTAATTGCGTGCAGAACACGGAAGAGTGCGTCATAGGGGTCTGCGTACATTTCTAAACCTTTCTTATGTTTTTTGTGCAGTTTTTTTGTCACCTGAAGACAAGCCCTTGACACAGTAATGACTGGAATTGTGTTCAGGTGTTCCGTTTAGGATCGAGGAAAGTTTCGTATTCCATTTGTACATGTGTGGAAAGCCGATCAGTAGCTCAGGGTTAAGTTTAGCCGTTGGGTTGTTAGAAGATACAAGATGAGATGCCGGCGAGTCTGGTAGTAGTCGTGTGTTGGAAACCCCGTAGTCCCTAACTTGCGGTCGTTCTGGCAGGTTGCGATTTCTTGGCTGCTAGTGAAGAGTAGTGTTGCATCTATCGTGATTGGAGGAATTGAATTGAATTAACTTTTTCCAATGGGGATTCCTAGGTTGCCTAACGCTGAAGAGATGGCTGTGGGTGACAAAGGAACTGCGTTAGCTACGACGCCGACGAGTAGCGGAAGTAGCAGCGTTACCGATGTGGATGCCGCTGTTGTACTTGACGCCGTGTACGTGAGGAACGCCCAAAAATCCTACGGTGTGGGGAAGCGGAAATCCCATGTATTGAAAGGTTTGGATATGACTGTGAAGAAAGGCACTATGTAAGTGGAAACCAGATTCGATCAATTTTTTCTATAGTTTCTTATGTTGCTCGATGAACTTGGGGCATAATTTGTTTAACTTATTTTCGTTTCAATAGTTATGGGTTATTGGGTGCTAGTGGGTGCGGCAAAACCACATTGCTCAGTTGCATTGTTGGAAGAAGAAGCCTTGATTCCGGAGATGTCGCTGTTTTTGGAGGTGAACCTGGGACTAAACAATCCGGCATTCCAGGTCCTTGCGTGGGCTACATGCCACAGGTAAAGCACCCCTTCGTGTTACCTAATTACTTTGACAATTGGAAGTTTTGAGGACATTTTTGAGTGTTTACATCCTCCTTCTTGGTATGTGTGACAGGAACTGGCATTGTACGGAGAGTTTACCATCCAAGAAACGCTCCAATACTTTGGACGTATTTATAACTTGCCAAACGAGTTCGTCAAATCTCAAATGGATTTCTTGTTTAAGCTATTGGATTTGCCACCTCGCAATCGCTATGTCAAGACCCTCAGGTAAACTCACTTTTTAGGCTCTTTTCCAAGAACATTCCTAACTTTCTAGTATTTCTTGGTTTATTTTGCCATTTAAAAACAAATAGTGGAGGACAGCAGCGTCGCGTATCTTTCGCTGTAGCGCTCTTCCATGAACCCGAACTTTTGATATTGGACGAACCTACCGTCGGCGTAGATCCCCTGTTGCGACAAAGGTAAACACTTTCCGAGTTTCTAATGATCTGATCATCGGTGATTGATTATTGAAGATTATTTCTAATTATTGAAGGTTATATTTTCTAAATGATCGATTTTCTTTTCGTGGTGTAGTATTTGGAATCATTTGGTCCGCCTGAGCCGTGACTCCGGAAGAACGGTCATTATTACTACTCACTACATAGAGGAAGCTCGGCAAGCTCATACCGTAAGTATCGTTGACCTTCTGTTTTCGAGCTTTTGACGTAAACAACTTTCTTTAAAATAAAAAAAAAA
>JAGJRP010000644.1:0-34176 GCA_022832235.1 Lepidurus couesii
GTGAGTTGGATTAAAAACGGATCAATGAGCCCAACAGCGTAGGGTATGGTGTTTGCAATCATGAAAGAGGTCGACTAAAAACGGTAAATCAGAAAAGATTGGCTTGGGTTTTAAGAACCGAGATGAACAGACGATAGAAAATCTCGATCCCCAAGTGGTTCACATCCGGTTGTAGGGTTGTAAGAGGGAGTTTTTAAAACCACCGGAAGTGTGCCCTAGCCTTCCCATTTACTACGGGAACCATATGTCATCCGGAGGGACCAGGAGGGGGATGGGAGGGTAAAAGGACTCAACCTTATGAAAAGCTCCCATGCCTCAAACCTCCCCGCAGGGTGGCGTGAGAGAATTAAACCAAATATAACCCCTGCAACGGCAGAGATTCTCGCCGATAGTGATTTCCCTATTCTAACGCTTTTTTATGCCGACTTCAAAGTAAAATTTCCCATTTTCATTTTCTTTCTATTCTAAAACTACGTTCTATGTTTTCTTAAAAAACGAAAAAGCGAGAAAACCCAAAACGCTGATAGTAAAGTTAAATTAACAAACTTCAAAATACATCCAAATCGAAGAGAAGAGAAAGAGGGAGGGAAGGAAGAGGAAAAAGACTGATGAAATGATGAAATCTTGGGATATCGAGAAAAAGAAAAAAGGGGGAAAAGGGTTGTCATGTATACCATGAGCGAACCTTTAGTTTGATTGACAGGTAAGGGAGGTTAAAGACGGATAAATAGGTGGCAAGGAAGGTTGAAGGAATAATTGACTGGAAGAAAGGGACGCAAAAAGGCGGGCCCCTCTTTTCCCCTCTTGGCTCGTCTCTCACTCTATATAATACAGGAAGGTCGCTGTCGTTAAAAAGTTTTACAGGAGAAGGAAGACCTCCACAAGTTTCCAGTTTCTTGTGGGTCATTCATCTGCCTTTCATTTACGTTAGAGACTCTCGACTCACTCTCTTCCTTCGCTTCGCCTCGTCTTCTTTTTCTCCGCACAAAATGTCGCTTCAAAAGAAAAACCCCCTAACTGCCTCCCGTTTCCTCTTTGCTATGTAAAACGAGACATGAGGACAAAAATGCAGGTTTGGGGTTTTGGTGGGGCCGAGCCTGGAAAAATCTAAAATATTTAAGCTCACGCTTCCTGGAGTAGAGGGGGTGGTACCTACAAATCCTTTTTTTTTTTTTTTTTTTGCAATTTTGTGTTAGAGTAAGGCAAAGATCAATTGGTTATATAAAAGAAAAAACTAATTAAAAAGCGAATTAAATTATTTTTAATTTGGGGACAATTATATTTAGGCTTGGTATTTACAATTATAGATACACAGGGAAAATATACAATGTTTTCTGTTCAGCTGTCCTTCGTTTCGTTTCCATTCGCAACGACTGCTTTCTTGCGCAGGCGCAACATACGGCATTCATAACCTTTCTCACTTTTTTCTTCAAACTCTTTTCAGCATTTTCGCTAACAAGTCGAGCTTTTTTAATAAATCAGGTCTCATCCATGCATACAAAATGCCAACTTATATAAATTTTTGCACTTTTTCTTTGTCAAGTTATCGGAAACAAAGAAGTACGGGCCAAGGGTTTTTACTTGAAATGTGTGTGCGCGTCGGAAAATGGTACGCTTTTTTTTATTAAAAAAGCCTGCCATGAGCTTTTATTCCCCCTTCCAAATTCTAAGAAACTTCTTCAAAAATTATAGGATATTTTTCTAAATCTTTGGGCCCTGGTTTTTAAATTCATTAAGTTTCATTAATAGAAAAAGGATTTTACGTTTGTGAACTCTTTCAACGACCCCCGAAAAAAATTCCTGATCAAAAAGTTGAAAGAATAATAATACAAAGAACGAAAGGGCACATTTAGGCAAATTTTTTGCTGTATAGCTACCTTTTGTTCTCTGAAAATGTCGGCCACTTTTAATTAGAGACTAGAAACAGAGGCTCAAATCCGCAGTGACCTAACATTCCACCTTTTTCTGGCCTTTTTTTCAATTCTTTCCTATTTTCCCCACTTTCCCATTTTTAACTTTAAATTTGACACCATGCATACTTAAAAAGACAGAAATAAACATTTCAATGTCCCTGAATATTAAACCCCATATCCCAACTTGTATCTTAGAGGGTTATAACTTTCTGGCCCGTTTATCTTTTTTTTAAACAGGCAAGCAAAAATCACATGTGTGCGTTTTTTTATTAATTTGCGACAAGATTTTTTTGGTCACGAAAAATCTTGCAAAAAAAGTCGACATTCTTCGAAAAAATAAAAAACAAAACAGAAAAAGGGTTAAAAAAAAGGAAAACGGAACAAAAAAGCGCGTTCAACAGGTTCCGAGTTTTGCTTGCCTGCTTCTGGGACTCTTGTCTCCTATTACTGTCAAAAACTGTTCTCTTTTTTGGCTTTTTCTTTACACGTCTCATTTTGTACTCAGGATATGAAAACTCCCACTGGCTTTAATTATTTAATTAATTAATGAATTTTTTGCGGTGTCTGCTGCTTCCCCTAAGGTCGCAGAAAAGAAAAGAAAATGTGTAACGATTTTAAGCAAACCGAAACCGAAAAAAAAAAATTTCCGTTTCCAAAAAAAAAAAAAAAAAAAAAAAAACTTTGGATGACTCTTTAAGCCATAGCTTTTTCTTGGACAATTGCGCACTTCCGTCCAATGCCCATAAATCTTCTGTGCGCAAAAAACTACAGTTTTTCTCTGAATTTTGAGTAAAAAAAAACTGCATAAACGTCTACTCTCTGCCACTCTCTCTCCCTACCGTGCATGAATGAAGGTTGTTGGTGGTTGTCTTTTTCTTTGGTGACATTGGCTTCCATCAAGATTTCGTTTTCGCAACTGTCCTCGTACCACTTTTCTCCAGAGTTTTTGGACGACAGCAAAATACTTTTTTTTTTCCGAGTCTCTTTCTCTTGATGGCTATTTCCCCTCAAAACGGCTTGTGTTTGACTGCAAGGGGGCGGGGCCAAAAAACACACATTTACGTCCCCCTCCCAAAAATACGGTGTGAAGTTCTTCTTAATATCCACCCAACCTAGTCATTCTCCACCAAAAAAACGCAAATCCGCGTCGAACCACTTTTTTGTCTCCAAAAAAAGTATTGCACTTGGCTGGAGAAGTGCTTTTGGTGGATTGTTATTTCCTTCTTTCCATTCTAGCCACATTTTTTCCGTTTTTTCCTAAATTTTCCCGTTTTTCACGCTCCTTGATTTCCTTTTCATTTGATTTCATTGTTTCGTTTCATTTATTTTTAAGAAACTTTTCATTCATTGTCTAAGAGTCGTTTGTCCGAAGGTCCGGGCAGCGAACTCGGAATCCGACTACTGCTGAGGCCCGGGTTACTACAGTGGCGCCCCGCAGTGGCTGATGCAGCCGTCGTGGGAGTGAGAGCAGTCGTGTTGGCGCTGCTGGCGGCTTCTTCGCATCGACAGCCGTGTTGCGTACACCGTTGGTAGCACATTTCCGTGAGTCGGGCACAGCCTTTCAAGGGCCAGTAGCAGGCCAGGCACGGGAGCACAATACTCAAGGAGGCTAGACACGCCCACCGCGTCCAATATTTGGAAGGTCCGCAGGAACACGGGCGATCCGCGCAAGAGCCTCCGTCATCGGTGGATGAGCAGTGGTAAAAGAGGCCCTTGACGCAACAGAGACACGAAACGTAATCCAGACAGGCTTCCGCGGAACAGAGACACTTATCGTTGCACAACCACCGTGAGGGAAGAGGTTTGGGAGTCCGACAAGCCTCACACCGACATCGTCCGCAGACGGGACAGATGATCGAGTCCCGTCCGGGCGTCGTCGTTGTCACTCCAGAGCACTCGGAATGCGTACAGGTCACTAGGGCGGCTGAGGCGGCCGCGTGGTGTGCCGCATCCGAATGCAACACGGCCGCGTCCTTGGTGAACGTGAGCGAACCCGGCTGCTGCGTCACGGGCGACGGTAAGGTCGCGTTGTGTTTTTGGCCGCCGGATCGCCGCGTGCTGAGCGAACGTTTGAGGGCTGGGGACGCGGTCGCCAGGCGCTTGGGGTGGGTGAGCGCCGGGGTCGTCAGGCCGCTACTAGTACTACTGTTATTATTGTTACTACCGGTGGTGGAAGTCGATACGAGCGCCAGATGGGCGTGGGGCGCACCACTCACGTGGACGTGGGTATGGGCATGCAACGAATGACTAGCAAGTCGGCTCCGATCCGCCGAACCGGTGGCGGGCTTATGGGCGGCCGAACCTCCGCCGCCATTGTTTAAGCCGCCTTTCAACGGCGTGTCGATGTACTCGTTCCGCGCGCGCTCGCCATCGGGTCGAGGTTGCGTCAGCGAGATGAGCTCGGTGACTTGAGCGGGCGGGGCTGCCGTGTGCGTGTGGAGGATATGGCTATGGAGGTGCAGATGGTGGAGGGTGGAAGCGGCGCTGCTAGTACTGCTACCACTACCCGGGACCGTCGACGGGGACCGGGAAGGGAAAGTAAGCGGAGTCGACTGGGCACGCGGCAGAGGTGACTGTCGCTGGGAAGCGGAGGAAGGGCTGCCGCTGCTGACGAAGTCACTGATGGCCACCACGGGTAAGCTCGACTCGGACGATAAGCGGACCGAAGCGCGTGGGGGAAGAGGCAGTAGTAAGGGGTGGGGGTGGGTGGGGCGGGCTTGACCAGGAGGCCGTGCCGGGATGCGTGGCGCGGTAAGGTTGAAATGATGGTTGACGGGTATTCCTCGTCCGGCGACACTCGTTGAAGAAGTCGGAGGTCGTGGAGGGGGTGCCGGTCCCAAGCCCGTTCCCGAGTCTGCGGCTCCTGCTGCATTGGCCGCATTGGCGGCCGTAAGGAGTAGCGTTCTGCTACTGCAATTACTGCCATGACTGCTGACGCCGGTAGCAGTGGCGGCGGTCTCGGTAAGGGACGTGGTGGTGGTGGTCGTCGTCGTCGTGAGGAGGCGGGACGGACTTGGGCCAGACTGAGTTTGCCCATGCTGGGCCATTTAGTAGGGCGGGATAGGCATGTCACACATCCGCTGGGGGGTTTGGTGAAGGTAGTTTTCACCAAAAGTTGCTGTCGACAACTTCACCTCAGCTTAGTTAACACCATCCGATCCACACACTTTCAAGTTTTTTCCTTTTCTTCTTTTTCTTACTTGCTCTTTGCTTCTTGGACGCGATTGTAATCCTTCAAAGGAAGGGAATGAAGCAGGATTTTTTTTTTTGCTGCTTCCAAAATGTTCGAATTTTCTTTCGGGTTGTAAACACAAAAAGAGAGCTACTGTTTTTTTTTTTCGTCAAATGTAAACTAGGTACAACATCGTTGCCATGATAGCCCAAGGATCAGTTTTCCAGGTGACACCTATAAATAGAAATCCATAGAAAAATGAGTTAAAAAGGAGAAATAAAACATTGAAACATACACTAGATGCCGATAATAAGGATCAAGTTTGTCAAGTGAATATTGATTATACTAAGCGGAGATTCTAATAACCACACAGGAACTAGGCAATAGAATGCTACGATTAATCGGCGCGTGAAACGAACTGGCTTGTTTAAACCACAGAAACAAAGCATTATCTACTTTGTGACACTTCCTCACACGCTTTCTTGGTCTAGATTCACTAAACCCACTATTGTTTATTTCGTTACGATTTTTCAACGATTTTGATAGAGATGACCGAGGAATTCTTAACTTAACGGCCGCTTCCCTTTGTGACAAATCTGGTAACTTTAGCTTGTCATAAGTTTCATTGAGCCGCAACGTCTCTTTTACAGCTGAATCGACTCTTTTTCTTGTTTGTTGCCATTTTTATATAACCACAGTCTAAAACCCAACTAGCACTACGCCTTTGAAGCCTATACGCTTAGGTAGGGTTCTCAACACGATATCCCTTCTAATTTTCCCGGTCAATTAAAGGAACTGGTCATTCAATTGAATAACCTGCTCATTGAATTGACCGAGGAGTTTAAAAGGGATTTCTCCCTAAGCGTAGTAGTAGGCTGGAAATGAATATGATTGTTCAAAACGACGTAAACGCAATGTCACTGGTCAATACGCAAAGTCTTTGTAGCTATCACTACTGTAGTTTCGTTACAGTACGTGTGAAGATTATTTTTACAATTGATTTTAGTATCCGAACGTGTGATTCTAATAACCGATTAAAATGCTATGAATTTGATCGTTTTGAATTAGTCCTTTGTCATAAAATTTGATTCCATAAAGCGGCTGATTCTAACAACCAGTGATCATAGTAGACATCTACTGTACATCAGATGAGCAAGTAGAGCACTGAAAAGGCGCTTTCGGGGCGAGAAAAACAAGGCTCTTGCAACTTGTTACTTGTCGAAAAGTATTTAGCAGTCAAATAGAGTTACACAAGTTCCCCAGCACACATCTGTGAAAGCAATTAGTGTAATGAAGCGTCTCGCTCCCTTTTTCCCGCCTTTTTTTTTGTCTCCTCCTCCCCGTTTGCATTAAGGACAAGCTCTATAAGCTAAGTTAGTAAGAGGTCAATGAAAAGGGTTTCATTTCTTTTCGTTTCGTTCCTCTAGAGAGAGAGAGAGCGTCTGCTATTCGGATCATGCCATGTGTGAGGATTTTTGGGTTGGGCCATATGTGGATATACCCCAAAACTTGAGGACGTTTCTTTCGCTATCATGTGATGTGATCTCTATTACTTACTACAACGACTTACTATACTACTTCCCTCTCCTCGCTTCTTTTTCCTATCTTCCTTCCCCCCTCCTTTTCCTCTGTTCCATACCCCCTCTTTCCTTCTATCTCTTTTGTCAAAAGTTTTTGACCCCCTCTGTCATCTTCTCCTTCTACCCTCCCCTTTTTCATTCTAAACTTTTCCTCTTCTAAGCTTCCCTCCCATCTCCCCCCCCCCCTTTTAAAGCAGCTCCCTTTTCCTGAAGATCTTATCCACTGCTCATAATATACACCCTATGGTCCTAAACGCATGATAATAGTGGCGATTGATTCTAATCAGTGCAACATTCCCTGCAACAATCGTATTGGGTTCTCTCTCGTATTTTCCAGTGAAAAGAACATCAAAACTCAAAGTTACGTGGTTTGCTTCCCCAAAGTATACACGCTCCCGAGGTTTCCCGAGGCTAAACTTGAAACCACATCTAAAAAATAGACAACAAAGAAGTTTCTTCTTCCTACCCGAACACATACACATATACACACAGTCTCATGGACCATCGAGGCGAGAGGAAAAGCTTTTTGGACTTTTTATTAGGCTTTTTGAGGTTGTTGTGAACGTTGCGAACGATGTTGAACGTGCGTTTTTCCTAGCCCGAGCTTGGCCCCCTATCTTAGATCCTCAGGTTTTTGGGGCAGCTGGCGCGTTTGTGTGGTGTAGTGTGCTGGGGGTTTGAGGGAACGAAAAAGCTAAAGGCAAACGGCAAAAACGGTACACTTGAGCGCGGCGCGAGCTAAAAAACCTTTAAAAGTTCCTATAACGACGCAAAGGGAGCGTCATGTCCGTAGGTTTTGGGCTCGGGAGCCTTATCCCCTTCCCCAAATTTTCAGCTATAGAATATATTGTCCCCACCTTTTGTCTCAACTGCGTCTCTCTTTCAACTCATGTGTGATCCCCTTCCACACATCAGTAAGCCAGGATCACAGGCAAAAACACGGCACTTTTTCAATGGCAGTAGAGCAACAATTATTCCAAAAAATCCGTATTGGTCACCCCCGTTTTGGGTTTTCGAGAATTAATCCAAAGGGAAATGCACTGCGATGGACGAAACGATCGCACATTGTCGGTTGGTTATTCACATGAAGGAATAAGCTTCCAAGTTAATCCGCGTTGGAATTTTCACACAGTAAAAACGTTCAACTTTTCAGAAATTTGGGAAAATTTCAGCACTTTTCTTTTTCGAAACGTCTTTTTCTGTTGTGAAAAAAAAAACTGGCTGTAAACGGTCAGAAGCGAGGGCAAAATGAACGAATAATTGTCTCTCTCCCCCGTAAGAAAGTCCCTTGGTGGGGGGAAAGTCTAAGTTAAAAAGCGGACAGTTCTTAGCGCACGCGGCCGTTAAATTGATTGTAGTGTTGTGCACGTCGTGGCTTGAGTTCGTCGACTGACTGCAGAGGACCGGTCGGGAAGCACACAACACACGGCCACAGCGGCAGGAGGTTGCAAACGTGCAAACGCGGGGAAACCGAAGGGGAAGTGCACATATATATTTATATATATATAAGAGAGCCACGAAAAAGGGCCAAGTGGGAGCGGCAAGTCCGACCGTCCCCAAACCCAACCTCAGGCAACGTTAGCCGCGTGCGGAAAGGGAAGAAAAATCCGGTCGCCCGAGCGTTTGCGGAGCGGAGCGGACCCGGCAAAGCGGGACCGGGAATGTCTGAATCGCCCGCTTCCTGCGGCCAAGAGCATCGGTCAAAATCTCCTGTTGGGGCCACTCCCATACCCCGAGAAGAGAAGAAAAGAAAAAAGAAGAAGCTTAAAACCCACCCTTCCTTTTTTGGGTGGGTCATCAGTTAAGGCCGGCGAGAGAAAGAGAGAGAGAGAACTCGTGGCGGGTAGCATAGTAAGGTGCGGGCAAAAGAAGGCTTATAATACCACCACCAGACCGAACCAGACGGACTGGTGTTGGTTGTGGATGGGAAAAGGCACACGTAGGCCCTAGAGCGTGCGTAACCGACATACGCATCCTGTGGCGGGACGCAAAAGAGAACCTGCCCAACTGGAATGCCCACCCCAAACTCCCATCACCACCACCCAAACGAGACAAGGCAAGCACTTGAAATTGTAGGCTATCATGCCAGGCCCCGTCTGCAGCATAAACGCGAACTTATCCTGTTTCAAGGCCGTTGCCACAGGAAACCCATTCACGAAGTTTTGGCCCAAGCCCGACCAAAGGCGGGACAAACTTTGGCCCCAGCCCGGGCGGAAAAAAAAAAGACAAATAAAATGTTTAGCTCGCCTTTTAAAAGCTTGAAAGTCTCCAAATGCGACAAGAAGGTGGCATATCGAGAGGTGATGCCTTTTTTGGCAAGTCTACTTAATTTAAGTTTGTATTAACTGCTAAGTTGATACTCATGGCAGGAACAAGGGAGTGGGGGGATGGATAACGTCGCCATGACAACGCCCGTAATTGGGAGAAAAAGTTAATCAATGGACCTCGTTCTGATAGGGGTAGCGAAATAAAAAAAAGAACGATTTACGAAGTCAGTTGCTGCGGCAGGGAGGGGTGGGAGGGACGGAAATGATATCATAAAGCTCTTAATCTTTAAAATAGAGCAGTTTTTGTTTTGTTTTATCGAGTTCTGTTGTTTTGCTTTTGTAACCATGTCTGATAGTTTAAGAATATTAAGAGTTGTTAAGACTGACACAACTAATTGAGTCTGCTTTAAGTCACGCGTATAAGATATTTTTTTGGGAACCAAAATTGAAATACAATTTCTATATCACATAAATATATAATAAATATATATAATATACAATTTATACCTATGGAAAGTGGTAAAGTAATTGAGTCTGTTGTAAGTCATGCGTATAAGAAATTTTTGGGGGGGTAAGCGAAAATGAAGTGAAATGTATATAAATAGAAAGTGCTGAACAAGTTATGTGCAACTTTGCTAGCAGATTTCCTGTTACACGTTTCTGGTGTACAGTATATAGCAGGAGCAAAAGATCGCGCGACCTTTCGCTGGATTTGCATATGCGCAAAAGTTTATAGAGCTGAGGACGTGCAATCGAACACGACATTGGGGGTGGGGGGGTATGTAAATAGTGGGGCTTCGGTCAGAGTTATGAACTCTTTTACTGATTACTTTAGCTGAATGAGGGGGATTTCGTATCAGACAGTGACTGTTCCTATCTTCGCTTCTCCACAGAGCTGTACTCCGAAATCAATCCCTACACACGTGAGTGTCTTTCCTCGTAAATGGATGTCACGGCTAGTTTGCCCCTGTCTCTTCCCATTTGGAACATTTGAAACATTTGAAAATGCCTTTAAAACATTTTAACCCGCATTTTAAACATTCTAAACCGCACTTAAAACATTTAAAACCAGACTTCAAACATTTCAAACAATTGAGCCAGGATGTGAGCCTTGATAGTAATATAATAAGGCCTGGTCAATCTCTATAGTCTGGATAAAACGGCGTTAAGACAAAAAGAAAGAAAAATAAGACAATGTCTTAAATGGCGCGAAATTTCCGCCATTTTTTCCATAATGCGGTAAATTTCTTTTCGAAATGATTGCTAAGACTCGTTCGGGTCTTTGCGCAGCTTTGAGGAAAAAGACTGAGTTTTTCATGAATGAAACCTTGGTCATTTACTTATTCATTGATGGTCGATAAAGGGAAAAGAAGAGCAAATCTATTTCCTCCTTGTCTCTCCCCGCTTTTTTTTACGGTCGATATCCCTTCAACGCTCCAAAAGTTCCAACTATTTTTTCCGTTTTCACCAAGAAATATTCCTAGAAAACTCAAAACAGTTTGCCAATAAGTTAGACTTGTCGCTGCCGTGGGGTCCTTCGCTCTCACTCACCTTGTGTATAGACCGTGCATGACTAATGAGGTACCGGCCTTGGCTCGGGTAGGGGGGGTGGGAGGTATGTACAAGGGAGGGTTGGAAGTGGGATTTTGTTCATTCAGTGAGTTTCGGAAAGGGGGGGGGGTGAGTTGGGGTTTTTTCACTAGGCGATGCAATGACTGGTACGGTTACTTGCAACTGAAACTGAAAAATCAGGCCTCGTCAACTTGGCTTTTTCTTTTTTTGTGTGTGTGCGGGGAAGGGGGCTATGGACCTCCCAACCCCCTTTTTACAATCTGCCTCGAACCAAGCTCAGCCAGGTAAAACGAGAGAGCCAGGTGATCTACTCTCTACCAACTTTCCTGTTTTTCATGAATGAAACGTCTTAACCTTGGCTTCAAATTCTCTTACGCCGTTGCCTTTTCCCTCTTTTGTATGCTCTTCCAAAAAAAAAGCAGACGTATTGTTTATGCGAATCAGAATTTCTCTGTTTTGGGATGTCATGTGTGTGATGTGTGGGGTAACGCGTAATAAACACAATATCTTGGGAGTTGGAACATAGGAAATAATGTGTACATGATTTTCTTTGTATCTTAGGCTTCTTAATCTGCCTATGGCAGTTTGTGGACGATTTCAGACATTTGAAACGTGGAAAAGGGGAATAATTTGTGACATATAGGAGCTGATGGGGGCGGAGGAAGGGGGATAACACCTCCAGGATAGTAAAGTAAAGTCGTAGTGTAGGGAAAAAAGAAGTGGGAGAAAAAGGAGAGGGAAGGGACGAGGAGACCAAATAGAACCCATATTACTACTCGAGAAAGGAAAGGGGAGTCAAATTTGTGGCGACGTCACTTCCGGTGGCAAGATGCGTCGTTGGATAGGTCGTCTCCCGCCAGTCTTATCGTGAATGAACGCCACCCGCGACCTCTGTGCTCTTAGGTACGACCTACGCCACCTTTACTCATTTCCCCTGGCTTCTTTCTATTTTTTTATTACTACTTTTTCGCTCTTTTTTAGTACTGTGCAGTGGGTGATCGGTTAACGAACAAAATCCGTTCCAAAAAGGTGTTCGTTAACCGATCATCGAATTACCATTGACTTTAATGGAAATTTGGTTAATTCGTTCTGGAGATCAAAAAACAAAACAATAAAAAGTCATATAAATTCTTAATTCGTGTATTTGTATGTAATAATACAATAATATAATAGGTAATAACAATAATCCGGAGAACGTGTTGACAAATCTTACACACAGCGTCGCTTCTTTTCTATTTTTTTTAAACAAAGTTCACGGCGCCGTCACACGATGATTTGTCGCTAGTCTTGGTACCCATCATCATGATCATTGCTCCTTATTTGAGCCGTCAAAAGCCGACTATACTTCCGCTTGAAGGAATTCGCACTGTGCAACACGCTCTCCGTATTTAGTGACAAACGGGTGCGTGTAATGTATCCTACTGTCAAATTTTTCGAACAGTGATTTTTCAGCTAACTGAGTTTTGGCAGGAAAACGGGAAAAAACTAACTTAAGCTAAGCTAACCTAACCTAATTCATTTCCAACCCAACTATCAATTTTAAACTCGAGTGACACCTGTTTGTCAATCTTTTCCCGAGAAGGTTTGGCAACAATATGACAGACTGGTGTCATATTTGATCTTCGGGTTTTTAACTGGGGACAGCGTTGGTTCTGTTAGGTGTTCGTTATCCGATCATACAATTGCGCAAAAAACGTGTTCGTTATCCGATCTGTTCGTTAACCGATCATCCACTGTATCAATAAAGAAGGTTCCGTTAAGTGTGTCCCAAGCATGTCCAAATTCATTCCGGAAATTGTGACATTGAAGAAATTTCTTTCGTTCTCTTTCGGGTTTTCCTTTACTCGCTCATTGAGGAAGACGCGGGGAAATTTTTAGTTTCTCACATCGAGTGATGACATGGCGGAGCTGAAACCTGAAAGATCGCGCCATTCACCCCCCTGCCCCCCAGAGACTTTGGCGGAAGGAGAAAGTTGCGAGAGCAATAGGAAACTGGAAATGTGAGTCTCTTTAAAACTGTTAAATATTCTTAGAATATATAAAATCTTCGCAATAGGCGAAAGCCTACGGGAGTTAAGCCAATAATATAATTATTAATAATAATAGTAATAAATAATACTTATTCATTATCCTAATTACAACTGAATATTCGATTACAATTTGCAATTTGACCATACCGCAATGTGCAATTGTAAAATTGCACATACAATACAGAAACGGTAACGAGCTTTGCTCACACCGTTCCTCAAAGTTTAAAAAAAAAATCTTTTCGCGAGGTTTCCCCCAGCTCATCGTGTTAGATTAGGAAAAAAAATCTTTGTCTTAACTGGTCCAAAAAGAGCTATTTCCTCCTGCCTAATTACGGGAAGATGAGGGATGAAAGATGAAGGAAGGGAGGGGCGGGTGCAGAAGGCAGAAGACGTTCGCTGTGTGAACATGAGAAGGAAGGCTAAAGAACGGAAGTTGTCAGAGCAGGAAATGCACTTCCGCCCAATTGCAAATATACGCCGAAGCAGCGCCAAAAGTAACAAGCCCCTCTAGCACTTTTTGGCCTTTGTCGAGGGGGGGGGGGGGGTTGGTTTGACCTGCTGATTTTTTGAGGCCACATTAAGCATCGCCAAGAGTATATAATATCTATTCTAAATGATGGAAAGAAAGGTCTTGGTTGAGGCGGTTGAGGCCAATAAAAAGTCGCTCTACTCGCACTCTGCTCTGCACGCTCTGCACTGCGAGGTTGCGGTTTTACAGACTTTACCAAGTTTGACTTGAAGTTTGGGGCCCTTCAAGTGCCTCAATTCAATCCCAAATCCGGTCTCTCTCCCTCTTCTCTCGCTTTCTGTATGTATCTCTCTCTTTCTTCTTATATACCTTCCCGAGCCCGGTACAAAAAGACTTGATTTGCATAAAATGGCTCTGATTTGCCTGCTTTCATGCCCATGTAAAGAAGTAAGGAGATGCGAGGCTAAGAAACCGGCTTACCTTGCAGTCTATGCACCTGGCTTGCCTTGGCCAATACAGCACACAACGAAACAGAGTATCCGTCCCCTCTGTTGCGGCGTTTTTTCCCTGTTATTTGACTCTGTAATACTTTCTTGAACTCAAATCGTTCAGAATCATTCTCGAATCGAGTGTTAACAACCGATTCACACCGCGCTCTTAGCACTTCGTAACTCAAATGGGGTTTAAACAACCAAAGTGCTCACTCGAAATCCTTGGTAATATTTTTTGGATTTTAAAACTGTGGGCCAAATTAGCATCAGATTTTAGATCCCATTTCACTTCAACTCACTTTGCAGCACAGTAGCAAAAAAATAGTTTGCGGTATTCTTGAAAAATGGCTGTAGAAAATGGGCGGACTTTCTAGTGTCAATTGTGCAAAGGCAATGGGGAAGGAACGTTGGGGAGAGTCAAACTAAACCAAGTGCAGGTTTGGGAGTGCGACTAGAGCGCCTGCGTTTTCTCTTCCATTCATACCCATTCACGCCGCATGGCAAGCCCGTGATGAGCAAGGCCGCGGGGCGGTTCCCCGCTTGGAACGAACGTCCGCGAGGTCCCGAGGAACCCCGCCTCCGTTCATTCATACCTGCCGTGCTCCGCTTCGGTTCGTGAGAAGAGCGTGTGAGCCGTGCTCAAGTGTAGATACACAATATCACATTGAGCATGTACATGTGAATGGCACACAGGGGCGGGGTGGAGAGAAAATAGAACACAAAAAGAAAAAAACACTCTTGCAGTTGCTATGACAACCATTGATTTTTGACCCCCCAGACCCAAAATGTCTCGAGGCCTGGGAACATCGTCGTTGGCGTGGATACAGCGTTAAGCTTGGCCTGAATGAATGATATCTTTTAGTCCGTACCGCAATAAGTCACATATTTCTCATCCTATTCCCTTCCTTGGAATGTATCTTTAATTATCTTTGATTTTTTTTTATTGACGCTCGTTTTCGCTAAACGCTATAAAGAAGTCACCAATTTTGTAATAATCTAGCATATTTTAATTACAATAACTGCGATTTAGTATTTAGCAAGTTCTAATAATGAACAAATAAACTCGCAAACTAACTCTCAATATAATAAACAGTAATATAAACTATATACAATGAATAATAATACATATAATAATAATACAATAGAATAGAATGAATAATGGAATATTAATTAAAATAATAATATACACTATAATTACAATGTCCAACTTTGGATTTGTTTCATATTTCGTTACGATTTCATTTCAACTCTACTTTAGATTTAAGTACGGGTTAATATTAACTTTATTCTTGATTTAATGCTTGATTTGTCATTTTATTTTTAGATTTTATACGTGTTTTTACAACAAAAAACCTTTGATTATCCGCAAACCCTGTTAAGCAGCCTTAATGTGTTTATTAGAGATAATTTGAGCCACCTTGCTCATTAGCTTATCGAGTTTTTAAGTCGTTAACCTAGGTATGCGTAATTTCCTACAATTACTGCTCAACTCATTAAGGCTGAAATTTTGCGGCGAAGTTTTCCAAAGCGCGAATTAACCGAACCAAATGCAAATAAAAGTTTGTAAGGCATCTCAAGGCAAAACATGTTTACAAGCGCGGATTTAAAGGCAAGGTTCCCAACCCCCTTCTATACAGTTCTTCCTTAATGAGGTTCCCAGATTCTTCCCCGCAGTTGTTCGTTTGTGGGATATGCGTGTATACAGTGATGCAATAACGCAAGTCACATTCCGACAGCTGGGGCAGTAATTAATGCTCCCGTACTTGTGCTTTTAATATATCAAGACCCCGTAACGCTATATCATCAGTTTTTTAGGGGAAGGGAATTAAAAAAGAATCCATGGATAAGAGTAGTTGCGTTGTTTGGGAGCGCTTGCTTATTACTAAACACGAAAATCTTAGAAACATGAAATACATAAAATAAAGAAAATAAAAAAGGAATAAAAAACGTGCTGGCTTATTAATGAGCTCATTTGGGTTGTATGCCAAAGGGACGGGAAGAAATCAGATGATAGACACAGGAAGCTCAAAGTTGGGTTCAAAGTTGTTTACACCAGCTTCTAACAGGAGCTGAGTAAGCTCTTCCCCTCCTCCCCCCCCCACAAAACTCGAATGTAAGGAAATACGTTGGTAAACAAGATGCGAGTGAGGTCTTTTTCGTCCATTGATGAGATGTGCTCGGGAAATATTACGTGCTATATAGTATAACGCCTGTGTCGCTGTGCGGAGACAGACTCTCTCCAGGACCAAACCATAAGATCCCCATTCATAAGATTCTCTAGACACATGCGTTAAGAACCCTACTTTAAGCCCATCCACAACTTTTCTTCCGCATAGTTTGCCATGATGGCTTTTTTCTCACCCTTATTTGCCCCTTTTAAAAGCTCCCCCACCCCTTCTTACTTTACAAAAGCCCCAGCATCGTATGCATATGATGACGTCACTACTCATTCACACCTCTTGTTGCTTCGAAGCTTTGGGGAACTTTGAACCTTCCCCATACCATTGTATGATGATTGAATAAGGCCTAACGTTCCCACGCCTAGCCAAGTATACAACCATAATATTGTTAAAAAGAAAAAAAATCCACTCATATACGCTCAGCTATGGTAAACCGAAACTGCAATTTACTTTCATTCATTCCCTGAGCGGATTCATTCATTCACAAGGAGGGGTTGCGTAAGCGAGAACGAAAATGTTCCTTTTGTTATCTTTTTACTATAATCAAGTCCCCAGACCCTCTGAATTACAATCACTATATATACACACAAGGAAAAAACCCATTTGAGTGACTGAATCGAATCATTTTGTGAAACGTGGCACCTACAATGTGTTTATTACGTAAAATTATTCCGTCACTCCTTCCGGTGTCATCTTCACTCATCTGTATTGACTGTGTGGGCGTTCTGAAGAGAAGGTGAGGAAAAAGAGACCGAAAAAGAGACGAGCGAGAGAGATGTATGTTGTGTATGCAGAGTTTGCGTTGGGGTAGAGGGGGGTAAAAGCAACCCAGCTATCGATCTGCGGGGTTACGCCCACATACTGCAGGGAGCACTTTGTGTATTTGAGGTGGAAAAAGTTGGCTGTCGAGCGAGGGCGTGTGTTGTAAAACTTCTGAAATAAAAAGAAATGGAAGAAAAAAAAAAGAAAGAAAAAAGCTCAGCACATGATAGACCCAGTTGTTAGGTTATATATTGAACCTTGTCCTGGACTCGTGCAACCCCACACAAGACCTCTGAGAATAAGATTTTTCTTTTTTTATTTTCGAATAAAAGGAAGTTCGCTCTTATTTGGTATCGTTGTCATGGCAATGTCAAGCAGTGCGGGGGCGTCGAGGGCGTCTGATGTGCTCTCCGTTGGGGCTGAACTCGATCTTTCGACCTTTCCACTTTTTTTTCCTACAGACAAATAAACGAGGTCTCGTTCTGAAACAAAACACGTTGAGGTTAAAACCCTAGAACGAATACGAATTTAAAAAAGGAGAAGATAAAAGAAAAAACAAGAAAAAACCGCACTCTTCATTACACTTGTGCTTTTTTCCTAAGTTTATTCTTGTTTTTCCTTGGCTGATGCAATCCGTAACCCAAGATATGCGTATATCCAAGCACTTTTCGTGTTTTTGTTGTGTTTTTACACCAGTATATCCAAGTTTCGTGTGTTGTTTTGTTTCTTAAAATTGTGTAATATTCCTCGGCCAGTTTTTTGTATCGCTTTTGACAACCCAAGTACCCATCGCCGTTTTTTTTATAACAAGATCACTTGAATCGTTATTTACGGAAACTAAATTAAGAAGAAAAGGTCGTTCGTCTTCTTCTCCTCCCCAAAATGAAACTTTTCACAAGATTTGGAACATTTTCTTCAATTCGACCATTAATTGCCAATCCGTTTTCTGCAGATCGTCTCGGAAGTAATCCTTGCAGGCGTCGATGGATTGCCGAGTCACCTATTTTTCCACCCCCGCATCAAAAATAACCCCAGTCATTAGCGCACAAAAACGATAAGCCAAGTACACAAATAAATAAGCCAATTTTAGACCCAGGGGAAGTATAAGTTACCTTAGAAACAATCATATCTTTGTCATCGAAATGCCGGCCATACAATTTAGGCGTTTCGCCCGGAATGGGCTCAATCTTGATACACACTTCTTGACCTTTGCGGGCCATTTCAACGGTTTTATGATTGATTTCGATGGTCGTCACGATTCCAATATCCACAAACTGAAAAACGATAAAAACAAGTACATAAATAGCTAGTTACTACCGAGAAACAGCATTAATACGACTCCAACAATGCTTCATAAACGGAAATCAAGATACATTCTAATCAGATTCAATCCTTGGGGCGTGGTTCTGGTTTTCAAACGACTTTGAGCGTAACTCAACCATTTTCTTCCCTCCAAACCAAAATAAAGCAGAAGAAAAAAAGGGAAACTCGTATAGGCAAGACTACGTTAGTGACGCTTTTCCTTTCAGAAATGCTGGTCAGCTGCGCTTAAAATCGTTAAAATCATCCCAAAGAGCCAGCCTCATTCTCACGCTCATATCCGGTGCTACTGGGACGGATGGATGGAAAGCGCAGCTATTGTTGTGTGTACGTGTGGAAAAGCCTATACAGCTTTACTTTTCCATCACCCAACCTCCAATCCAAAAAAAAAACATTTGGTTTTGGTCAATGCAGCTTCCTTTTTTCGCAGGAAAAAGGCCTACGCATCATTTCCCGTGCGGAACCAGGACATCCGCAGCAGCAGCAAGTATACTGCAGCCAAACCATTGTTAAACCTTCCCCCCATCAAGTTCCTGTCGCTCTATAATTCAAAAATTCTGCTTGGCCTATAACTCTTTCCTTTTCTGTCCTTTTTTATTCAATCCCCCCCATGCCATGGTTATGATCTCCAAATCTTAAGGTATCGAACCACTCACACAAAATAATCCTGATCATGATCTACAAATCTTAAGGCTCTCGTATACCTAAACTCGGTATAGGCGGTTAGCATACATTTTGAAAATTTTGCAGAAAATCAGTACATTTAATGAAAAAACTCTTTGTCAGTAATCTTGAGCTTGCTAACAGATACTGCAAAACCAATGCACAACTTTTTCCAACAAGTAATAAATTAGCAATATGCAAATGAAGTTTGCAACTATGAGAAATACGTTGCCTAAAAATATGTCTACTAATTATATGTATTGGCTGCTAACAAAAGAAAACTTTGGTTTCGGATCGCTTTCAAATCTTACAAGCCGTTTGCGATACATCTCGTTCCGAAAGTTCGACGACTTGATGTAGGACATTGTGCGGCTACAGCAAATTGTGGTGACAATTCTACCTTCCGGAATCACAACAAGCATAGAAACTTTTCCGGCAATTAGCTATATTTCTTTTTCACTTTCTGATGCAAGGCTTCGGCAAAACAATAACAAACATCAGTGCCATCTGTGACTGTTTCGCATCAATAAGCTAAGGTATACGGGAGCCTTAAGGTACCGAACCACAGTATAAAGGTTTACAGCATGTTTGCAGGGTGTAAACCTGTATTCTGTGTACCGAACCACTCACAAAATAAGACGTTTCAGGAAAGAAAGCCTTGGGATGGTCTAATTTGGAATAAAGGGAATGTGACGATCCGGCGTTTCTGGGTAAGAAGAAGACATTTGTCAAGCTCCCTTTCGGAACGGAAACCGGGGGGCGAAAATGGGCAAAGACTTTCACTAATTAGGAAGTGATGTGCGGAGGAAGTGCCTCTGACAAGTTCCCGAAAGTCGGTCTTGCTTGGTTTGGGTTGGGGAGAACCGGGCTAAAAATCAACGTCAGAAGCCGAGGGTTTTCAGTCCCAGCGTCCGGAAACGGATGTTAGGTTCAACTTGTAGTTTACTTATGCTACCCTTACTACCAGAGTTAACTACTATACAGTAAGATGGTACGAGCCACATCGTAGTTGACATGGGGTTGGTGGGGGAAACAGTTGGTTTATGTTCGAGTTAGGGAAGTGGTCAAACTGTTGGCCGTTTCCGAGCTTTTTTTTTAACGAACGAGACGAGGGGATGAATAAGATGAAATAAAAGTTTCCCGGGAGTTGAAAGGAAAGACTTTTACAGACCGGAAAATAGAAAAAGATGGACACAGGGCCATAGTCTTAAGTTGCCCGAGCTGAGCAAGAACGAGGAGCAGGACGTTGCACAAGTATGAGGGCCAAAACCAAGCCAAAGACGGGCGGGTGCACATACATTCATACACGGGAACGGGATGCCTCTTTTAGGAACCTTCTCGCAGCCCTTGTTCGCTTATGATTTCCACTACAGCCCCAGCCGAGCAGAGAACCTTTTCCTGCTTAAGCTACATCCTGGAAGTTCCGAGTCGAACAACGTGGAAGCCTAGTCGATTGTAGAGACAATCAAAGGCATTACTGACCACGCCTCTGGACTTAATTATTGTAGTTCCAAGCTTAACGCGGCTAATATTTAATTTGCGCGGACTTTACCTAAATCTCTTTCTTGCTGTAAAGAGTTTTATACGCACTTCAGTCTCTAGGTGTGCCTGGTGCCATTTATGCCCATGAATAAATCTTAGAATTGCGATAAAATTGTGATACTACAATATAAAATTATAAGACAAAAGGCTTCCAGTTAGAAAGATTAGAATCTCCGCTTTCACTTGACAAAACGTGACCACAATAAGCGGCGTCTACTGTATGTGAGAAAACAACTTGAACCATTTCAAATTAAGTAAGGTAAAAACAAAACTGGTCAAATTTGTTCGCTCAATTACTACTGTACTTCCCGCATGACGGAACGAAAAATAGCCCTTGAAAATGAGATTTTTCGCTCCATTCTCAAGATAAGATTGCTTTTTTGTTGTTGCTATGGTCCCTTCATTGCCATTTTCTTTTGTTTGTTGTTCCAAAAAAAGGTGTTGCACCTTTAGCAGATGCGGTTTTTCCACGCACTCGATAACCTCGGATCTTGATGAAAATCTTGAAGTTCGTAACAGAACCATGCGAAGCCCAAAATAAAGTTTTAAAAATTTGCCCCCGAAAAACAACAGCCAAAAGCGTACAAGCGTAAGCTCAGAATAGTCAAGATCAAGAATGAAAACGTCCGAGGAGCCCAAAAGTGGCGTACTTGATCAGCCATGCACAGCCATTTGATAGTGACCATTTGACGCAAGTAACGAAAAGGGGCTCTGGAACGGAAGGAAAAGGCAGCAAAGTGTAAATCCGCTGGTTTTGGAAGGATGGACATAATTGTATAGTCTCCTTCAAATATATTAGAGACCCAAGCCCCGGTCCCTTTTTCTTTCTTTCCTTCTTCTTTTCGACTCCCTCAAAAATGTTGACAAATTGGCCGTGGCCAGCGGAAGCTCTACACGCTTTTAAGAATGGGAAATTTTTCGTGTTCCTGAGGCTGATGGAAGGGAACAACCAAGAATCTCCCTAAGATCTTGCCATCTAGGCAAAAAGTTCACGCTTCAAGCATTGTCAAGCCAAACTATTCGGGAGGAGATGGTAAGCACACGAAAAATACAAAAAGGCCACGAAAAGCGCGCATGAATAGAGTCCAAAGTATGGCAGCCAGCCACCACACCGTTTCCTGTGTTTAACACTTTTGTGGGTCGAAGGTTTTTAGTACGTGCTGAATAGCCCAAGCCAGGAGATTGTTAGTGATTGACACCTTTTTTTGGGGGTGGGGGGTGGGGGGGTGGTTGAGCTTGTTAAGCTGACCAAACGTCCCATGTACCAGCTTTTGAGTTTGACTTAAGTCAGGGGAAAGCCTCCAAGACCAAGAAACGAAAGATCGTGATCAATGGGCCGGAAGTTTGACCACCGCCTCGCATCGATATATACCGCCCTTGACTCTCCTTGTTCTTTAAAAATGCTAAGCTGGAACCTCTGGTGCTTTTTACAATGGGCAAAAGGGATCTATAATATAGACAAACGGATGGCTTTTATAAACGTCTGGTAAAACGCACTTAAAAACACGGCTCTGATTGTCAGATTGTCATTCGCCGCTTCCGTTTTCCGCTCCAGAACTCCAGACGATCTCTTATAAAAAAAGAAATCCCAAAAGCCCCTTTGTCTTAAAAAACAATCTCCTGTAAGCTGTACAAACAAGGCTAAAAAAAGATATCTAAAAAAAAATTGAAACAAGAGTCCCCCAGCGTTATGAACTCGTGCCTTGTCTGTACACGTTGAAGTTTTTTGGCGCTAATTCATGCAAAGCTTGGACAGAATTTACCACAGCTTTGCATGTTAACTTTTCCACGAATGTCTGGGGTCCGTTGTTCGGGCGTCTTTTGACGTCTGTCCAAACTTTTGGGAGCTCTTGAATTTAAAAAAAAAAAAGTTTTTTTTTTGTTTTTTTTAGTTAACTGTCCCATTATCTCCTGACAATATAATCCCAACCCAAAGTGCCTAACATTTTATTCGAACCCAACGAACCCTTTTTGCCTATAGACAAGATAAGGAACGTTAACGTTACTTCAGCCCCACGTTTAATAAAAAATAAACAAAAAAATGAGAAAGAAAAACAGGCGAGGTCAACTTGCAGCGTAACTAAATTATGAGACGAACAAGAGGGCGATGAGTACAAAGAATAACTTACGTCCTTGCTGGGAACACAGACAGGTGTTCCTTCTTTCACCACACCAGCTTCCACGATTACGCCCATCACAATTGGGTCTCGCGAATTGAAAATGTACTAGGAACAATAGTAAAAATAGTAAACACATGTTACCAATTTCCGACAACAAGATATGGATTTAGTAGGGAAATGTTTACTTGTGGCAAAATACGGAGTTTGCACGGAAACACTGCAATGTGCTTAAACTCATCGCGCTTTTTACGCTTGAGTTCATCACGGTACGCCATAAAACGGTCAAAGAGATGGTAGATGATGTCAGCTTGGAATATTCGCACGCCTAACGAATCCGCCATTTCTTGAGCATCACGTTCCACTTTAACGTCAAAGGCTAAGATCACAGCATACCTAATTATGAACTTCAAATAAGTACTCCTGTTTTATGTTTTGACAACAACTATGCACAGGCTTTTCTTGTAAGGTCAAAGTTGATTTACGTACTGAGTGTCGTGTTCGAGCATAGTTGAGGCTTTCATAACGTCCTTTTTCACGACAGGACCGATGCGAATATTCGCGTACTAGAAAACACTTATTATTAACAAAAAAACACAACCCATTTTTAAAAAAATTTCAGTTTTTATATATTACCGGAATCTCTGAAGTCTTTAAGAATTCCAGCAAAGCTTCCAAGGAACCAAGCGTGGAAGCTTGGACGTACACGCCCCTGTCTTGTAACTTGATCCGTCCTAAAGCACTCTTCAATTCCCGGGCCACTTCCTCTTTACATATGTCAACTTCATCTGGGTGATGGGCCACCAGCAGATTTAGCCCTGCAACAGACATTTTCATTCAGTTCCCAGTTTTCTTCCTTTATCTCTTTTTCCCATGTTCCCCTTACTTTAATGTAAAAAAGAAAAGAAAAAAAAGAATATTTACCAGCAATAGCTTTTTCGAGTTCCTTGGCAGCAATTTTGATTCCTTGAGCAGCTTTAACTTCTTTATACTCCACATACGCGTTCTACAAAAGGGAAAATTCCGTGAGGGGAAGCTCTAAGTTCGGAAAAAGCCAGAAAAGAAACGCATACTTTAACTCGGAGTTCTTTCATGGGCTGGGGCATGAGTAAAGACCGGATTTGCGTGACAACAGGTCCGTCCGTGCCTGCTAAAATAACCGTATCGCCCTCACGTAAAGTGCCATTGATCAGAATGACATCAATAGTTGTGCCCAGCCCGGGAATGGCTTTCACTTCCAAGACCGTCGCTTGCAACTCGTCCGAGTACATAAGTCGTTTGGCCAAAATCCGTTGCGTGAATTCCACAATCAAACCCATAAGGTTCCCCATGCCATCGCCGGTAATAGCGCTTGTAGGAATCAAAGACACGTAGGTCCTTGGGTCGGGATTGTCGTAGTAAACTTTCGCGTTCAATCCCTAGCAAGTGATCCAATTTTTTAAAGTTGAAATTTTAATTTTAATAAAATTAGGTTATTGAGCTTGGAATTTTTCCCCGCTGTAGAACGCCAAAAAATAATTTTTGTATAAAGAATATACAGATGGAGTTATTTACTTGTTCTGCTAATTGCACAACAACCTGACTGCAACGATCTTCAAACTCCAGTTGGGTGTTTTTATTCTGAGATTTGAGCAGATCCTTGACATCTTTCTTAGGATTCGTTGACCAGTCATACAACCTTTAAAGAAAAAAGAAAGAAAAAGTTTTAATGAGAACGTTTTTAGTCAAAAGTATGCTAATCAATTTTACCGATCAATTTTGTTGAGGGCAACCACGAAAGGCGTTTTCTTGCTTTTAAGAAGATTTATAGATTCAATGGTTTGAGGTTCTAAACCGTGCATAATATCGACCACCAAAATGGCCATGTCGCATAAAGAGGAGCCCCTGGAGCGTAAATTGGAGAAAGATTCGTGCCCAGGCGTGTCAATGATTAACAAACCAGGAATTTTGGGAGGATTGGTGATCTCAAACTGTCACGAAATGAAAAAACAAAATTTACTTTTAAATGTGAAGAAAAAAAAAAACGGATTTTGTAGTCAAATTAAGGAAGCTTACGGATGTAACGATCTTCATTTGATCTTTGAGAGCCTCGATAGGAACGTTCGTGGCACCGATCTGTTGCGTAATACCGCCCGCTTCGGAGTCTTGCACATGCGTCCTTCGCAATTTGTCCAAGATCTTGGTCTTGCCTAATACAATTTTCAAAAAATTAATTACGAAAAGACACAAAGAAAAACTATTGAAATTACCTGTATCTACATGACCCAAGACGCAAATCACAGGTGCGCGTAGACTATCTACACTCCTCTTCTTCTCAGCCTCTTCTTTACGTTTCTAGTAGTAAAGAACCTTAATTATAACTTACAATTAAAACTTAAATTTAATTAGACTTTAAATGAATGAACTAAATAATAAATCTATAGAACTACAATAATCAATTCTTCTGACTCACATGAATACGCTCTAAAGCCTTTTCTCGTTTACGCTCAGCTTCGGTTTTGTGTTCATCTTCGCTACTTTCCTCGCTCTCTGATTCAGTTTCCGATTCAGAATCAGATTCTTCGCTTCCTGACTCTTCCGATTGCTGCGATACTTTTGGTTTCTTTTTAGGGACCTCTGTCTTAACCGCAGGTTTCCTTGCTGGTGGCTGAGGGGCTTCAACAATAGGCGCGGAAATTTCTAAGAGTTGCACACAAATAAACACATAGCTCCAAGTTAAATAAGTACAGTAGATGCCGCTTATTGTGATCACTGGTTATTAGAATCAGCCGCTTTGCGGAATCAAATTTTAAAGGAAAATTTAATCGATTAAAAACGATCAAATTAATCGGTTACTAGAATACGCGGCAGCTACTGTAACTCTTAGCATGTAATTTACCTTCGTCCGAGGAACTTTCAGCATCCCAAGCGTCTTTGACTTCCTCCTTTTCAGGTTCTGGCGTTACTTCGATGATGATTTCCTCTTTAACTTCGCCTTTTTCTAAAGCAGGCGATTCAGTAGAATCAGGTGAGGTAGGGATGACTGTAGAAGATTCTGGTGGGGGAGTGGATTCTAGTAATTTCTTATCCTCTACTATTGGCAAGTAAATAGGTACACATTAGTATTAAGGTTAATACAAAAATACCATATAGAAATTAATATCCAAGAAAATTCCTTTTTTACCTGATTTACTTTTCGCGGGTTTGACTCGAGTGCCAGGCCTTGCAGGTCGTTTTTCTGCGCCTACGCCTATCTGGGGCACATCTAATCCTTGGGCGCGTAGAACTTCTAAAGAAGCTTGGGTTCTCGCCAAGGCCGCTTTCTGTTTGGCAGTTAATAATTTCCCTTCTGCTTTCAATTTTTCGCGCTTTTCCTTTTCGCGCTGTTTCTTCAGCTCTCTTCGCTCAGTTTCTAGCCGCAACTATAAATTGCAAAATTAATTGCATAAATGTTTATATAAAGTATTTATAAATTAAGCAGAAGGGGGATTAAGAGCCTCTACCTCCTCCAAACGTTTGACTTCAGCCTCCTCTTCAGCCCGTTCTCGCTCCTCCTCCTCTTTGCGCCTGCGCTCTTCATCTTCTTGCAGCTTGCGAAGGGCGTCTTGCATAGCAGCGATCGTTTTCTTGCCCGGCCCCTTTTTGCCCTTCTTGTCATCTTCCTCTGCAGCAGCAGCAGCAGCAGCGGCCTTTCCTTTCTTTTTCTTGCCAGGTTTGTCTTTGGCTTCTGTGTCGCTTTCGCCCGCCTCGGCGCCAGCTTCAGGTTCTTCGCTCTTCTCTTTGGCCTCTGCTTCTTTCTTCTTTTTCTTCTTGTCCTTTTTCTTGGGTTTCGTAGACTCTTCAGGCTCCTTTGTTTTAATGTCATTGTCTTCCAGGGGCTCTAATTGGGCTTGCTCGTCGTCGTCGTCTTCTTTAATTGCGGTCCCTTTCTTCTTTTTCTTGGATTTCTTCGGCTCTTTCTTTTCGGGCTCTTCAGCTTCGCTCTTCAGCTCGGGTCGGGGCGGAGCTTTTCCTTCGTATTCTAAAGCCAATTCGGCGAGCATCTGATCTAAATCCTCGTCATCGTCACCTTTCTTTTTGCCTTTCTTCTTCCCCTGTTTGGCAGGTTCTTCCTTAAATTTCTCCTCCTTTTTCTTGGATTGATTTTGCGAGGTGACGGCAGGTTTGGGAACCACTTCTTCCTCATTATCGCTATTTGCTGGACTACTGGCGTCGTTGTCGCTGTCGTCTTCCACGTTTAGTAAGGCAAAGGCCGATTTTGCAGCTGCGGGAGCCGCTTCAGCTTCGCTATCGTCGTCGGAAACGTTTTTATTCCGTTGCTTACTACTGGCAGTCGTAGTCTTTTTAACAGGCTTAGGTTTGCGAGCTGGTTCTTCTTCCTTATCGTCATCTTCTTGGTCGCTGACAACACGCTTCGCAGCATTTTTGACGACTTTGGTGTAACCTGGATTTTCTTCATCTTCTACATCTGCCTTCTAAGTAGATTTACAAAATTGAATATATGGAATATTTGGCTTAAAGAAATGTCCCTATACTTTTCCTTTCTTGGTTTTGGATTTGGCGTTCGCTGCTTTCATGAGAATGTCATCATCTTCCTGATGTTCAGCTTCACCGTTTTTCACCTTGCTTTGTTTCTTGGACTTGTTGGTTGCGAGCGGAGCTGGCACGTCCTGATCCATTTCTTCTTCGCTTCTAAAAATGAGAATAGTGTACTTTTAATCGCATGGAGCTCCACAGTAGCATATTTGGTTTTATTTAGTGGAACTTACTCTTCTTGCTCCACTCGATTCTTCTTTCCTTTGGCCATGGCTTGTTTTTATATTGACTGGTGATGTCAAGGGGTTTAATTATCTTAGATAGGAATAAAACTGAAGGTAAAGGCAGTTTTAAAAATGTCCTTTCACCTGATGCAAATCTCTTTTGTCTTTAATACAGCTGTTCTCTTCTGTGGTTACCGCAGTCCGTTAACCCACCGTGGCACGGTTATAATTAGCTACCACTACACGTGAAAGTAGCGAAAGGAAAGGAAAGTTTTGCATCCGACAAGCGCTTACCTTTTTCTGTGGCAGATGGCGTATGTGTAGCCTATTTTCTTTGCAGGGCAAATGGAGTTTTCCATTCTGTCCATTTTGTGTATTTTGTTGTTTTTCCGTTTACATAGCATATACTACCCGTCTTTTATATACAAACTTCCAAGACAAAAGCAGACATGAAGGGGGAGGTAAAATCTTATCTACATATACATTATGTTGTGGTTCCAAATATGATTCTCGCAGCAATAATGAGTAATGAATTCAAGTAGTTTACACGAAGTTATGTCAACTGAACTGAACTGTCAAGCGCGTTCGCTGATTTGCAGATATTAGTCGGGTCTCCAGACTTTGGCGGGTTTCTAGTTGCCCTCCTTATTCTTATTGTGACGTGAAAAAAAGTTAATTGTCTTCTACTGGAGAGTTCTGTCTTCTGTGAAAAAGCAGCAGTAGCCTACTTTCTTTTTAAATTTTAATCTTACGTGACAACATAGCGTTAGCTCATTTGGACAATGACAGCGACCGTAATTGCTAGCCGAGCGTCGCACAAATCTTTGGTCGGAGACATTTCTGCAATGACGTTAAACCATTCGTGGAATTCATTGGTTAATGGTAGACTAGACGGAAATAGGCAGTTTTATTTCATATTTAATCCGCCCAGCACGTAGGTGTGTAGTTGCTTTGTGTGGAGATCACGAGCTCAAAGTGTAGAGTTCTTTGTTTCATTCGGAGACGAAAAGTATATTGTATAAGAAAACGCTGTCGTAATTTGAGAACGATTCGTTTATTTGCTCACCCTACCAATTGCTGGTATAGTAATTAAATAATTGCGAAAATGTAACAATGAAACTTAGGCAGGACAATCAGGCAAGTTAATAGGCGGATTTACAGGAATACACCCCCCGATTACAAAAGAAGCTGTCTGTCTCGGATCATTGCCGGGGAAGTAGGAAGTAACGCGTGAAGTCGTGGTGACAGTTTCTGTGGCAATTTTCACAAGCGTAACCTGACTGGGTAATAAATTACGTAGTGCGCCACAATTGGCTGGCATGCCAATGATTTCGTATTCGCCAATTTCCGGATCATTTTGCATGCTATTAATGGAAGGCTGAACGAGATTATCGTCTTGCAATAATCCATTATTGTTCGTTCCAAAAGCTGACACAGGCTCTTCGGTCGTCTCGATACTATGATGTGGACAGTACATTTTAAGTGTTAGTACATTCGGGGTTAATCTTTCATCAAAAGCTTTTAAACTTACTAAACTGTCGCGGACGGCGATAACCTGACGGCCTGCACTTTTCGTTTTTCCCGTCCTTTGCTTTCTTCCTCTGGATTGTCGGCTTGTATCATCACATCGACGAGAGGTTGAAAGGGTTGCAAGAAACCAGGCAACACTGGTTTAAGTATTGCGTTTCCATTCCCAGGGAGTAGTTGACCAAGCACTATATTGTCACCAGGCTTGTTTAACGTACTGGTAAATTGAGCCGAAGGTGAAGTGGATTGCGGCGCAGAAATTAGTGAAGCAGGGCAGGGAGTCAATCCAGCAGCAAATCGGACACAGCTTTTTGCTGCTAATAGCGTTTGTACTTCGGTGATGGTGGAAGTAAGGGTCACCGTTGAAGCGATGGCGAAAAACCGGGCAGTAGGGACGATTCCTTCAACTTGAGTGCCAACAGGCTCTATTGCTGCCGGCAACGCAAATATTGGATCGGCGGCCCATACCCAGACGAAAAGCGCCAAACAAGAAGTCTGCATGGCGAACGGATTGTACTAATAATATAAAATATAAATATAAGAAAAGGCATATAAATATAAGAAAAGAACAGAATAGCAGTTTTGATTCGGAATTTTTACAATTGCCTTACTTTTTAATTCAAAAGAAAGTCTGATGAAGTGCCCGCTCAAAGATCTTGAAAGCAGTCCGCTCTGGTCGAATAGTGCTCGCCGACTACAGGTCACTCCAAGTGGAAAGATGAAAATGCTCTTTTAGTTTTTACTTTCTACCAACTACGCCCCTTTTCCTTTCTTTGCCGGACAGTAAAAATAGCTTTAGCACCTTCTTGCGGGTGGGTTTTGAAACAGGTTGATGAACTCTATTGAGGTTGACCTCTGCCACACACCTTCATGACCCCAAACCCTCTTCTTAGCCGATTGGAATTTTTTCCCTACAAGAACGTCCAAGGTTATAAAGGTATATTACGAGGGGTGAAATGGAAATAAGCCAGGTTTAGATTTTTGAAACGGTAACTGTATTGTCTATTAAATAAGAAGGGGTAAAGAAGGGTCACCCAGCTAAGAAAAGAGAAACACGACATGCTGTTTATTGGGAAGATTGGATTATTGAAACATAGTCAAACATTGCGTGCCGGGGACTAACAAGGTGGGAAAGGTAAGGGTGGATCGACTGGTACACAGCCGCCCAGTCGTAATCCAACCCGGTTGTTACCCAATACGGGTACGGTGTTGGTAACGGTGGACGTGAGGGTGGTGGTCCGACTCACTATTCTGACCAAAGTAGGCCTTCCGTAGAAATTCCTTTCCTGTGGATTGGCCGCTTTGGCTTCTGGAAAACAATCACTCGGTAACCCGTCAATTTGGTACTCGGCTTTTTCAGTCTCTTCCATGTATGAAGGCTGCACTTGTGGGTCTTGGCTAGCTGGTACCAATGACGGTGAAGCGGTCGGCTCCAAGCTAAGACCACAACAATATACAGCACTATAGTTTTAGCTCTAATTATAACAATAACAAAGAAATACCGTAGAGCTGGACTGGGCTGAAGCGATTCTTGTTCCAAGGCGCGTCCTCTACCACCTTGTAAAACTGGGCAGGGGCGTAGATTGTCTTTTGGGTCTATGATGAGACAGGTAGGAAGAACGTTGGTGGTAATCGTCGTGGTAGTTGATGACCAACGTGTCACAGTCGGGAGGGGACCCAGGAAAGTTTGACGGCTGGTTTGACCTAACACCGACACACAACAGCAATAAGCCAGCGCCAAGAAGATTGGTACCACGTTCTGCATCCTAAAAGTTAGAAATGCCGTTGATTACAAGACCTACATAAAATTAAATTTATAAAGTTATAGAGTACTCAGTTATTACTAACAGAATTACAAAGAATGTTTCAGTTAAATTAAAGTGCTCTGAAGAACTGCTGAATTTGTGTACTTGGGGTTCTGTGTTGGTATAGAATAGGCTTGCTTGCAGGCCAATTTTCCTGACATCCGTCTGCTGCGAGGGATGTGAATGAAGTAGACCCCTATTATTGGGTATGGTGAAGTTTCCAGGTACCTCATACAGAATATCGGGTTTGTAGGGTTAGCAATGCCTCAGGTGAATTGGTAATTTTCTTTGGCGACGCTGAAAATAGCCCTACACAAGGAAATGGTGGATTTTAACCGGCTAAGATTGGCAGAACACAGAATATCGTTGCTGAATCAATTGTATTGAGAAAGCAGGTTAACGGTTACAACCAAACTTGAACAGCAGCAGTAAGCTATAATGGGAAAAAAAAAACCGTCTCGGGAGGTTAAGCAATAACAGGACATTGTGGAAAAGGAAGAGGTGGATTTACGGGTAAGCAACCAAGGATAGTTAGCCGTACAATCGCATTATTAATCACAGGCAACGTCCTGGTAACAGTCGTGGAACGCGTGATTGTGGTATTGACCACCCGTAAAATGGAGATGAAAGGTCTTGTAGGATAGAAATTTTTAGCTTGCCCTGATAGCATGTCTGGAGATAGTCCAATGATTTCGTATTCGCCTACATCCGACTGCGACGATAGTAACTGAGGAGAACCTGCTGGTACTATTGGGGCCGCTGCTCCGGGTTCGGATCTCGTTCCGTCATCTTCAGCAGGCATGGCTGTAATCTCCACGCTACAGCAGAGAATGAAATATTTGCATAAGGAATTTTCCTTTTAATTTAATGTGAGTGGTATATAGGAAATCTAGGAGCAAACCTTTGTACAGCGGATGGCTGGACTAGCTCGGCATCAAGGTCCCGCCCGTTCCTTAGTTGAGGGCAGGGTGGGAGTACATTGGGGTACGCAATACAAGTGGGATAAACATTTCTGGTGAAGGTACTTGTCACGGTTGTTACGCTCGTCACCGTAGTAATTGATCCCAGTACTCTGATGGCTGGCGAATCATGCTGTGGTTGCTGTGGGGTTTCGATGCGGGCTATTGCTGTAGCAAAGACTGATGAGCAGTTTAGTACCAGCACAATGTTTCGCAGCAACATTCTGCGCCAATAAAGAAATGTATGGAACAGAAATTCTGAAAAGAATTAGCCCGCTAAGAATGTCTCTAGATGAATTTCTTACCTTCAAGGTTTGGCGCAGTAAGCTATGATTATACACTGCAGACAGCAGAGCGCCGGGACGAAGAATGAAGGGGAACAAACTGTTTTCCAGATCTGAGAAAGGAGAGTGACCTGATGAGAAAGGAGAGTGACCTGATGGGTGTGTATAGTTCTTAGGTGTATCAGAAGGTACAAAAGGTGAGCCTTTGACATAGGCACCACTATTAGAGGGTCAGTAAACCCGGTATAAGGTCTCTCCCCTCCCTGGATTTTCAAACCAGGTCAGGAATTCCGTACACGTTTGCTACCTGCTATTAATAGCAACTTTACCGGTCCAAGACTTTGTTTGAAAGGTTCTTGCGAGTGGTGGAAAAATAGGGAATATTCCTTTCATATTTTACTCCCAACCCCCACAAATAATATATAACTTTCATTGAGCTATAAGTTATTCAAATATTAATATTCAATCAAATAATAATAGTGTATTGATTTAATATTGATTTATTGATAATATTTATAATAATATTTATATAGTATTTATATATAATAATAATATTTATAATATTTATTTATAATATTGATAATATTGATTTAATTCACATGGATTGCCACTTGATTACTATTTATTTTAGATATATATTTTTTTTAACATTTTAAACCGACGTAGGCGAACGCCTGTTGCCGGATACTTTATTAACATTCTCTATTACATTATCACTTTGATTCAACAGAAAAAACAAGTCGCAAGATAGGATTGGTGGATATTTCACACCACTCCTATGTAGTCGCCGATTTTTTTATTTTTTTAAATTTTATTTTACATGAGGGAGGTTAGGTGTTATTAACTTCTTTCATTTTTTCGGCGAAAAGAGCTAGGGCGTTGAAAGTTTTGGGATTACAAAGAATTCCTTTTGCATTAAAATGGATCTTTAAAGTATTTAACTTTCTTGATAGTTTAGCTCTTAGTTTTGTACTATAACGTAACAGGAGGTGGGAGACGTCTTGTTTCTCTCTTACTCGACAGGAACAAATTACTGTCTACCTTTTTCAACCGTTTTAAGTAATCCATGGATGGAAAGTGGAGTGTTCTAATTTGTATGATTTTTGACAAAACTGATCTTGGCATATTGGAACATACTGTTGGCTTGTATCCATGGTTGACATTCAAATATTTTATTCTTTTTTTTTTTTTTTTTTTTTTTTTGCTGATTCCGTTGTTTCCTCCAGGTTTCGGTGATAAATTTGCTATTCCACTGGCGCGCTTCTTTCGCAGATTCTGGTTGTGAGACGAGCCATGCCTGAACAGCCATTTCAAGACTTCGTTCTGAGCCCGACTTATGTATCTCTTCTTGTTTGGATGTTTTTGCGAGAGTAGGCCAGAGATTCCTATTTCCTTGCAGCGTAATAGTCTAGTTGCTTTGTTACTAACGCTAGTTTTAGGGGTGGAGGCCCTGTTTCAATTTCCAGGGCTGAGGTGGGTATTGGTCTTAGGGCGCCTGTAATCGCTAGCAGTCCTTTCCTGTAAATTTGCACTAGTGGGATAAGAGTCGAATCACTGGCTGAGCACCATGCTGGGTATAGGCATACTTTAGTTTCGCCAGAGTTGTTCCCTAAAAGAGGGTCTTAACTTGTTTGCACTTGATGGTCTTACAGACTTTTGCAATTCTTGAGGTCTGAGCTATTGACTTAGCGCACTGGTTCGCGACGTATGAAGTATGACTGTACCAAATTAATTTGGTGTCATAATGAATGCCGGAATAACGCACTGACTGTTTCGGATTTTAAATATTATTTGTTTACTTAATATATTGTAAAACCGTTTAATTTTTTTTTCACAATAAAGTTCAGTCTACAAAGTTCTGGCACTGAAAATTCGTGATCTTGCGTACATCTTGCATATTGACGTAGACAATAACCTAAATTTTCGGGCGTGCGATGTAAGCTAAATAGGTGACAAAGTCGAACGAAAAAAATAAGCGAATTGCTTGAGCAAGCGTTTTATATGGATGAAAAGTTATAAGATGTTGGTTCTGGGAGGGTAAAGAAACGTGTGACGTCGGTCACACGCAACGCTTCTTTGTATTGCCATTTTTCTGTATACAAAAGCACTACTTGAAAACCCCCAAGCTGGCTATGTGTGCTCCAAGTTCATTGATGGTCGAGAAGGGTGGTAGAGATAGATCAGGCGAAATCGTGTCTTTCTTTTTCAACTCGCAATCTTGAGCATCCCCTGACGAAGCATTAATTCCGATTCAAGGGTCTCTCTTAAAGGCCTCGCATTGAAAAGTTTGTCTGAAAAAGAGAGTTTGAAGAATTAAAAGCCTTGTGCTTTTGTTTCTCTCACAAAAGATTGCTATCGTCTTTTTTTTTAGACAACCCATTAATCTGTTTGTACTTAAGTTTGTCTAAGCAGATGCTGCAATTGATCTTAATTAATTGCTTTTATTTCGGGTTGTTTTATAACGTTTAGCTTATAGGCTCACATTTTTTCGTTCAAGTTTGCACCTTGTCATTACAAAGGAAGAATGTTTTATTTTTATTTTTTGGGTCTATGTATTTAACGCAGGAGTTTATTTGCAACACTTTAATGGTTTTAAATATTAAATAAATATATTAATTATTTGCCAGCTTGACCAGGTTGGCCAGGTTTGCCATCTGGGCCAGGTTGGCCAGGTTTGCCATCTGGACCAGGTTGGCCTGCTGGGCCAGGTTGGCCAGCTGGACCAGGTTGGCCAGGTTGCCCGGCTGGGCCAGGTTGGCCAGCTGGACCAGGTTGGCCAGCTGG
>JAGJRP010000645.1:0-34158 GCA_022832235.1 Lepidurus couesii
CTATAACTGTACACGTGGATGTTCTAGAACTGGAATGACAACAAAACGTCGCCCAAAGACATTTAAAAAAAATAAACTATAGTTGAGCGTGTAGTTACAGGCTGCTTATATCCCGTATGTTTGAATTGCTTCCAGCAACGCTTTTTTTGGGCTGACTAGGGAATTAGCGTTACAGGACACGTTTTTCTTCACGCTGGCTTATACGTTACAATACAGACAACTTATTTCGGTACATAAAGATCCCGAAATGGGCACGAAAACAAGAAAGAATGTAATAAAATAAAATGAGGGCACTTCGGCTATTGTTAAGCCCAACAATGGTGTTCTATAACCCGGATTCAATGAGTTCAAATGCCCAAAGCAAAATAAAAATCTTTTCGAAAGGCTTTAAATTGCCATTTTAGAAAGTTTCAAGATTTTCGTTCGTATTGAATCATTTAAACTGTCTTAGTTAAGTTAATTATTTTCGATATTCCGTATCAGTTTGTAAATAAATCTATTTTTAATATTATTAATTGAGTTCATTTATTTTTAGGGAATTATTTTGTATTAATTAAGGGCATTTATTAGTTAAATTAGATAAACTTAGCCGTCGAAAGCTGTATCATATGCTTAATGATGGTGTAAGTCTTAAAGGATTAAAAGTTAAGAGCATTTAAGCTAAGTCGTAGGATTAAAATGGATTTGCGGCCAATTGGCGGTTGATGTATTCTCTTCCCCCAAAGAACGTAATGTAACACGTGTTTGGGAGGGCGTGTACCATACAGATTGGAAACCCTTTCGCGTTCGGGCCCCCCTAGGGCTAAGGCATTTTTGAAAAGCGAAGCGAAAAAGTCAGTTTCAGTGTTTCTGTGTCTTGTGTATGCAAAACAAGAGGGTGGTTGGTTGCATGGATGGTTTCTGGGAGAGTTTCACATGCCCATGCGGGTTCCACATGATAAACGAGACCTGTCATCACACAGCCATGGCTCTATTTGTCACAGCAACCATAGAGCCTATCCACCAAAAGCCGAAGAAATCCTTTGCCTGCGCTCTTGTTTCCCAGATATGTTTTACCCCCTTCCTCCCCCACCCCCTGCAACTAGCTTCATTTCCTCCCCCTTTCTACGCGTTCTTCTAAATTATTTTTTAATCTCGAAATTTAAGTGCTTTAAGAAACGTTTCAACTACTTAAACCAGCGTTCGTAACGAACTCGACTTGTAGGCCGGACTTGTAGTGTTACTCCCGGCCTACCGTTCCTAAATTTCTGCATCATTGCAATCTTGCATAGTGGCACCATTTGGGACGGTAGGCCGGACTAACGCTACGAGTAGCGGCTTAGGCGCGGTTTTTGGTGCGGTTACTGTCCCTAAAATTAATTCTTGCGTCACTGCACCATGTGGGAAGGCAGGCTGGACTAGCGCTACGAGTCGCGGTTCAGGCGTGGCATTTGGATCGGTTAACGTCCTTAATATTCATTCTTGCATCGTTGCACCATTGGAGCGTTGCGCAGCAGTGAAAAATAAAAAAAGCGTTAGCATAAATATGAGAAATTCTTCGAAAAAACATAAAACTTACCTGCTTTTGATACCGTAGATAATTCGAACATCACCTTAGCATATTTAGTTTCATTGCCCAAGCCCAACACCGAAGACGCGAAATAAAGGGATTGACAGGGCCGTGAAGCGTCTGTGAGGCATGCCGGAGCAACGCTAAGCAACCCGGCCAGGCCCCACTCACTTTACTCGGTCTGGAATTGTTCGCTGTTGGAGCAACTGAGTGGCAAGCCGGAGTTACCGTACAAGTCCGGCCTGGCCCAAGTCAGTTTTCCGCGTTACCTTTCAGTGCCCCTTATGGTACAAATCTTGGCATGGATCTTCAAATCTTCAAACAACAATGCCAAACAATAGACTCCCATTGTTTAGAACAAATATTGAAAGAGAGGAGAAGATAAAATCCTTCTTTTGCCATCCTTTCTTTACAAGTAAAAAATTACCCACCAAAAAGAAGAAGAGAAATAGGGTGTCAATCAATAAACTTGCAGAGAAACATTGGCGGATATTCCGGAGCACGCTTCCTTTCCCTTGGAGTACTTGCAATCCTGACAAGAGAGCCCTTGTAAAAAACCTTATAACACCCTTTCGATCTATACGCATAATGATGATGTAAGGAAAGAATGAAGTTTTGAACCCATTTTTTTCGGATGCAACAAAAAAATGGTTCAACATGTATAGCGGCTGTGTAAATACTTAGCAGCCGCTTATCTCTAGCACAAACGTGTCCTCGATGATGGATGAAGACGCTACAATCCATAAAGGATGAAGACATCCGCCTTAGTTCTCTCTTGTATGACAATTTGAGTCATTTTTTATCTCCTTTCACGTATGGTGAATGTATAAAAGCTAGGTTAAGACTGTTCGGGAAGGAAAAAAGGAAGAAAGAAGGCTAAGAATGAGAGAAGATAAAAAATGAGAATAAAAAGATAATAAGTCAGTGGGTACAGAAAAGTAAAAAAAAAAATGTCGGGCGGAACAGCTCACAGATGACTTCGCACAATGTCTGTAGCGCCGTACTACATAAGATGACTTCATCCGCCAGATTTTTTAACTTATTCAGCGTTCGAAATACATTACAAGCCGTCATCAAGATAAAGAGAACGGCAGTGTTTTATTTTTTATGCTTCTTTTCTTTATCAATTACATTTATAAGTGTTACGCCTCAACATGAAGGGGCTTTCTGTTGCAGCGCAAGAAGTTATAAAGTGAAAGAGTCGGAATTAGAATCAAATTTTCGTGAACCATTTAAGCTTAACAGGAATGTATACTGCATAGTACTATCCCGTCCCTAAGTAAAAGGTAGAAGCCGGACTAACGCTACGAGTCGCGGCGTTTGGTTCGCTTACCGTCCCTAACATTCATTCTTGGGTTATTCCACTATATGGGACGGCAGGCCGAAGTAACGCGACGAGTCCCGGCTTCACTTGGTAGGACTACGTCGGTTGCTTGAACTTGGGACCACAATAGTGCGTGTGACGTCATACCAGGTCATTTTCCTCTTGTTTACAGAAGAATTTGGGGCTAACGTTACAGGGCAAGAAGTTATAGAGGGATAATCAGATTTATAACCCAACTTTCGTTACCAATTTAAGCTTTGTGTTACGTGTACTAGTAACTAGTTAGTTACGTGTTACTAGTACAGCATGAATCCCATCCCAAAAGAAAAACTAGAAGCCGGACTAACGCCACGAGTCGCGGGTTAGGCGTGACCTCTGGTTCGGTGACCGTTCCTAATATTCATTCTTGCTTCATTGCACCATTTGGGAGGGCAGGCCGAACTAAGGTCAGGAGTCGCGGCTTAGGCGTGGCATTTTGTTCGGTGACCTTCGCTAATATTCATTCTTGCGTCGTTGCACCATTTGGGAAGGCAGGCCGGACTAACGCTACGAGTCGCGGCTTCGCTGTGTGGGACTACTTCGGGAGTTTGAACTTGGGCCCAGAATTGTCGGTGTGACGTCATAACGGTGTTGCAGAAGAATCCTCTTGTTACAGAAGAATGTGAGGCTAACGCCTACTGCTTTTGCAAGATTATGGAACCTTTAGTATAAAATAAGAAAAATAGAACAAAAGACCGCCGAGGACAGAACATTATTGGCATATGTATAACCACCTGCTGCTGATTCTCGCACCTTATGTAAATTCTCGGGTTTTAAATGACCGCCTATTTGGTAGAAACGGCTCGACAATGGATACGTGAGACCACAAGGAGACCTGTCCGAGATCGGCGTTGTCGTGGCCGCCCAGTGCTTTTAAGAAAGCCCCCTGTGGGGGTGTATACATCCCAGCAGGAAAACTATGGGAAGAGTTGCGAAAGAAAATAAATAGAAAAATCATTGGAGGCCCCAAATCGTTGATAGTGGGTGGCGTTTAGCCCCATGTCCACAGCTTTTCCATTTTTTTTTCTTTTTAGCGATTTTATTCTCCTTAAATCTTCATATCTCTCTCTTTGCTTTAAATTTGATTTTGGCGGGAAAACTGAATGCAGTCTAACTCAATAGGTAAAACACGCAAGAGAAGTAAAATGAATGCGGGAAAGCGGGTAATTGAGTATGCAAGAATGTCGAAATAACTACGCCCAACTTGTAATTCGTGCGTTTGCAATTTGACATAACAATATGTCAATTCTTGGGCATGGGTTTTGGACATGTGGGCAAATAACGAAGGAGTAGTGAAGATTGAGGAGAATTGTATACTGATGGGGGCAAAAGAATATGCTATCGTTGGTACAGTGCCAAGCTTTATAGACAAGCCCCCATGTTTAAAACATTGTTGCAACAATAGAGTTAACATTGCGGATTTTGATTGACATGACAGAACAGGGAACATCGACAGAAAAGCCGCTTGCTTACTGATCCGTGCATTACATTTCACTGGTTCTTCTTCTATTTTACCTAGCGGCGGGTTTTAACAATAAAGGTTCTACCAAGACATCCCTTCTGACGAGTTTTGATGCCGAAAAGTGGTTGAAAGCCCATCTGTTTTGCGTTTTTACATTGAAATATCGACTGTACCGTAGATACGTTCTACATGACCCAGTAGATCCGTCTTATCCGTCTAAAGTTTTGACCCTTCGTCCCTTGCTTTTCACTTGCCATGAAAAACGGAAAGGAAATCCTGCTTACTCTAGAATTTGTACTCTTTTTATTAAAATTTTGCGGTTTCTCGAAAATCCTTCTTGGAGTATCATTTCTGAAAGCGGGAAGCTTCACAGAAGGGAAAATTCTGCTACTTTGATTTTTTTAAATTTTGAACTTACTTAAAATAAACAAAAGACCGAGTACAAGGGCAAAGCGGGACGATTTTTTGAGTCGAAATTGAATGGAAAGGATGTTAGTTTAGCGAGAGCGAGGCAGTGTTCTCCTTTTTTACCTTTTTTCAAGAAGATTCTCTCAAAACATGCATACAAATGGCTGTTGTTGTTACCTTTCGGCTTGCCTTTGGGTCGGGGTATGGGGGGGGGATTCTCCATTGTGGGCCTGAGAGCCTTGTAATCATTCGAATGCCTATTGCCATGAAATCTGGAATCATGAAATGCATGAAATCGATTGGAAAAGGTAAAGAAACTGATACTTTCTTTTCATTTTCTTTTCAGAAGTACCCTTCGGATTCAACAATTGCGAATGGAAGAAGGAAGCAGCTGAATAGAAGAAATATTTTCTAGGCGAATGCAAAATGAACTAGAATCGTTTGGGATCATCCCCAGATTGGGTTTCCTTGGAAGGAAAGTAAAATCAATCATTTTAATATGTAATGTGGTCCAAACTACCTAACTTAATTAACTAATCATTGTTCTATTACCTAAAAAAGCAACCTTCCGGGTCGTCCCTAACATTCATGCTTGCATCGTTGCACCATTTGGGAGCGTAGGCCGGACTATCGCTACGAGTCGCGGCATTTGGTTCGGTTACCGTCCCTAATCATTCCTGCGTCGTTGCACAGGTTGGGAAGGTAGGCCGGACTAACGCTACGAGTCGCGGCTTAGGCGCGGCATTTCCTTCGGTAGCCGTCCCTAATATTCATTCTTGCGTCGTTACACCATCTGGGAAGGTTGGCCGGACTAACGCTATGAGTCGCGGCTTAGGCGCGTTGTTTGAAATACGATAAAAACGACCGACTTTAGTTAATTTATAAAAGTAATTAAATTACCTAAAAATAAGAAATCCTAACCACTTACATAAGCTTTGGAATCTTTTGTCACTACGACAGCTCGCTGATTGTCGAACTTAATGAATAATTAATACTTTCTAGATTTCCGTAACTTGTTTTTGTCAAAATAATAATAAAAAACGTATTGAAATCGAGGAAAGGGCATGGAAACGGAATGGATTTCCATGCCCCTTTTTGACAAGCGTTTCAGGAGCATATCCGCAGCCTTTACATACGGATGTCATGGTGAGTGATGAATTCGTGCCCATCTTCCGGAGCCAATTGAATGTATTGGGGGCTGAAAGACTTAGATCCTTCGAGTACTGCACACTGCATTGTACTTAGACTTGCTCCTTCAGCTGGAGCACGTCTAAGCAGTCTACAAAGTATACAACCCCCCCAAAATGCCTTTTTCTGCGTTTTCATGCTTCTTGATAAGATGTTTAAAGGTTCTTTCTCATCTTACGGGCGAAATGGAAAAGGGGTTTGTGTTCTGTATGCAAATTAATACTCTTTCGTATTCGGAGAGTCTAGAAAGGGCTCCAGACTCTTGTCTTTTAAAGTTCGGGGCCTTTTTATTAGTTATTTCTGAATTCTACCATGCTACCCACTTTCAGAATGTTAAGAAACTTGGCCAGACATAGAAGCAAGGATCCCTTGAAGCAAAGGGTCAAAATGAGGCATGACTCCCCCCTTCTTTTCAAATTTTTTCAATTTTTTTTTTAAGGGTTAAGGAGAACCAAAAAGGGTGAAACGAGGGACGTTATGTTATTTGTCTTGCCAGGCTAGTTTAAGGAATTTTTTTTATTTTTTTTTCTCCTTTTCCTCCACAATCTGTTTCGCCCAAGACGTCCTAAGAGTTCTAAGATGTCTCTCGGTTCAGTTCGCGGTGTAGCAAAAGCCAATTTTTTTTTTTTTGTGTGAGTTGAAATGTAGCACGTGCGGTAAAAGATTTCGTGTGCGGTAGGGGGGCACAAATAGATCTGTAAAAATTGATGGGAAATTTCCTTTTTCCTTTTCGGTTTGCTTCTCTGGCGGGGCCGAACATCTTTGAACCCACGAACCCGCGTGGAATGCATCTACAGTTAAGAAAGAGAACCGAAACAGAGAAAAGGGGGACCCATTATCTGATCTAGTTTAGGCCTGCCCAAAGCCAAAGCAAACTGTCAGCTATAATTAGTATCAAATTTCCCTTTCGCTTGTCCTCGCCAGATTACTGGAGGCGAGGTTTCGAGTACACAGTATGGGCTGTTTTCAGTGCAGTGTGCCCCTTGTCAATTCCTCTTGACAAAATTGCTGCTCGCTTCCCAGGTGTGGGACAATAAGAAGCAGATGTCCTTTTGCGAGTCTTTTAGTAAATAGCGCCAATAATTAGTATTTTTTTACATTTAAACTTACATTTAAGGCTTAAAGCCCTGCGGATCTCGTAAGCTCGTTTTGGAGACACTTTGGCATTGGTTTTTGTTCACTTTTCACTGTTGCGGTGATGGGGAGTTGCGTTGGTTGCTACGCGTGATGGGGCCAACAATGAAAAGTCGACTTTGGTGGGCTTCACAGCGCCTGTTGCAGCCCGTTGAGAGGGACTCACTGAATGCTCTGGACTCAGTGTTGCCAAATAAAAGGGCGACTTGTCTTACGTTTTCGAAGTTGCTAGAAAAGACACGTGTTCATTTTCATTGTTGCTCTGATGGCAGGCCACAACAGATAGCGACAGGGTTACTAAGCGTGGAAAGGCCAACAATGAAAACGGGACTTTTGTTGGCATTTAAAGCGCCTGTTGGAGCCCATTGAGAGTGACGCACTGCAGAAAATTCACTGCTAAAGGCAGTGAATGTAAAGGCCAAATTGTCTTACATTTCATAGTTGCTAGAAGACAGGTATGGGGGTTGGGAAAGACATTGCGCAGTTTCGAGCTTCTACCGCGCCCTAATGCAGTGTTTCAAACGCAGTCAAAGTTGGCATTTGGAACGTAAAGGAATAAGTTAGGGCACCCACATAGCGTGGGGGAGGTTGAAACGCGCTTGCGTCAAAACTAGAGGTAATTTCTGCCAAATCTCTTGACAGTAATGTAGCTAATATGATTCTAAAGAAGGAGACTGTTTAGTTTTTCTTACTTTTTCTAATGCAAATTAGTTTTCTTGAAAGCCAATTCGCAATATGAAAAAAATCAAATAATATTAGAAAATTTAAATGAATCAAGTAATCAAACATTCGTATTATATTTTTATTGAACTAATGTTCGAAACCTGATTGTATGGACCTAACTTGTAACGGCACCAAGTTAACTAATTAAGTTAAAACAAATTGAAAAGAATCCTTTATAGTTATTAATATTTATGAACATTTGTATTGATTATGTATTTATTTATTTATTTATGTTGTATTATCTTTATTTATTAAATATTTATTTATCCACATTTATCAATACTTTGTAAACAGTTTCTAAGAGATCACGTGACATTTTGGGTACAGAAATCTATTTCTTTGGGTGCCTGTCTGTCTCTCGCATCCGTTCAAGGGGTTTTTCCCTTCATTTTGGTCTTGTGACTGTTGCTAGTTTAAGCTTTCACCCCAAATTTGCGTTAGTTATTAGAGAGGGTGGCTTTCTTGGCATTGAACCCCACATGTGTTTCTTGGAATGTTTCTTTCTCTCTTTTTTCTTTCCCAAAGCCAAGAAAAGGAAAACGGGGAGTGTCAGATTTGCGTTTGGTAGGCCAAAGAGGTTTCAACATGTGCTTTTTAAGCTGTCCTCGTTAAAAATATTGTTAAAACTCGGCAAGGCAGAATTTTTTAGACGGAGCTGGGCGTAACCCAAGCATTAGAAGGTTTATGGGGATGCTATATGTATAGTAAACGTACCGGCGTACCCCGAAAAGATGGGATGAGGCTGGGCCAAAAGAGAGGAGTAAAGCGAGGTTTTTCCTTTGATGGGGTTTCTTGACAGATGGAAACCGTGCTCATTAAGCAGCAGCTAAAGTAAGCAGGGGATTCCANAGAAGAAGAAGGGAAGAGAGAAGAACCTTTTTCGGCGCTTTTTGAGTAGTTCTTGAGTTGTTCTTGGTACTACTTGGGGAGGTACCAAGAAGGTGCCTTGCAGTCTGCCGTGGCAGAGATGGAATGCCCATCCAAGGAGGAGTATATGCCCATCCAAGGAATATATGGAAGGAACAAAAAGAAGTTGGGCTATATGCGTGGATATGCAGCACTACTTTCGGTCTACCGTAGTCAGCACCATGAAGATGATACATCAAGAATCCATCAAGAAACTGAAGGGACTTGGGATGAAAGCTTAAAAAAGGAGATCAATCCTTACCCGGCGACATTCCTTGAATGGATGAATTGTAATATATCTTGTGCAAGAACTTCCTAGCGAGCTCCCGTAGTTAGCGTGGAATGCCCACGATAGCATAGGGAAGGCCGGAACGCTTTTGCGCAAAAGTTTTAGGAGATTTCTGCAAAATCTATTGACAGTAAAGTAGGTAACATGATAGTGAAGTGCAAGGATGATGAAAGTTTTGGATTTTTGCTTTAATAAATTTGAGAAATGGAAATTCCTTGCGAGCTCCCGTCCTCGCTCAGCTTGGAATGCCACGATAGCACAGGGAAGGCCGGAACGCTTTTGCGCAAAAGTTTCAGGAGATTTCTGCAAAAGCTCTTGACAGTAAAGTAGCTAACATGATAGTGCAGTGCAAGGATGATGAAAGTTTTTTATTTTTGCTTTAATAAATTTGAGAAATGGAAATTAGTTTCCCAGCCAGCGAAAAATAGCCCAGGCGCGGATTGGGGAACTGTAGGGGAAGCGTTCTTCACTTAGACATGGTTTTACTGCAAGTTTTCTTTTCTTGTCGGAAAATTTCGCGCAAATTGGATATAGTTAAACATTTTGTGTATGTTACGGACGTTCTCCCGTCCTCGCTCAGCTTGGAATGCCACGACAGCACAGGGAAGGCCGGAACGCTTTTGCGCAAAAGTTTCAGGAGATTTCTGCAAAAGCTCTTGACAGTAAAGTAGCTAACATGATAGTGAAGTACAAGGATGATGAAAGTTTTGGATTTTTGCTTTAATAAATTTGAGAAATGGAAATTAGTTTCCCAGCAAGCTAAAAATAGCCCAGGCGCCGATTTGGAAATTGGAAGATTTGTTCTTCCCGTAGGTGTGGTTTTCTTTTTAAGGAAAATTGCATAAAACTGGGTACAGTATAAGTACAGCACTTGGGTATGCACTGTACTTGGGTATACTGTGTACCGTATAAGTACAGTACTTGAGTATGTACTGGTACTGTACTGTAGTGTAGTATACTGCAGTATAGCTGTATAGTATACTGCTGTACTGTGCACGGTATAAGCACAGTACTTGGGTATGTACTGGTACTGTACTGTAGTATGTACTACTGTAACCAGAATAATAAAAACAGCATGGCTTGGGAAAGGCCAGACTGTATGGCTCTTGGGGTATGTAAAAGGAGGATAATAAAGTGGAGGAGACTATAGACTCCTTCGTAGTGGATACGGATGAGAAAAGAAGGATGTGGGAGATAAAAGAAGAAGCTATTGTTGTATGTCGTCGACCACATGCTGACAAAAGAAGTGCTTTGCTCTTCACCGCCATGGCCAAGGCTTTCTTCATCTTCTAGGGTTTCAGTTTCGTTTTTTTTTTTTATTTTTATAAGAGACAAAAAAGGCGGTAACAATGAACTCGTTCTTGTACAGCACCTAATTCTCGTCTGCTTCTTTTTTGGGAGTGTTTAGTTTGTGTGGCTCCCTTCGTCGGTGCCACGCTGTCTAGCATATGTGGGCTCATTAAAAAGGAAACGAACAGGAAGAGAGAACCTCACTTTCTCTCTCTTTTGCTTGTGCGGTTTGGCCCCTCCACGGTTTGTGTAGCGTTGACAGACAGAAGCATTGAGATTCGCGACGGGGATTTTTACCAGACTGAAACTGAATCCCAACGAAAGTCACACTTTTTTGTTGTATTTCCTAAGGGGCAAGACAGAGATATAAATGTCGTTCAAAGTGACAGTTTTACTTAACCCACATCCTGAAAGCTTAATTGCGGCTTGTTTGCAGAGCGGTGGGGATAAAACCGCAGAAACTTCAAGGATAACTTGAGCTCAAAAGCAAGCAGGGAAGTGCAAAGGTTTTCTGGACTAAAAAGGGCAATATTCACCCAAAAATCACGTGGGGAGATTTGGGTGGATTATGGTAGTAGACACTTTTCTAAGCACGATACGCTTTGGAACGAACTTTCTAGGAGCAGCCGTTCACGAGTTACAAGCATTCAAACTTGGCGTGACGTCACGGACTGGACGTAACTCGGCTTACGGCGCGCGGAAACTTCTTTCGTCGATAGCTCCCTTAATACGTAGCGCATAAATGGAAGAAAAATAGTATTAGAAACTAGATTTTCTACCGTATTTAATGCAGCATTGTTTTCAAGTGGGAATACTTTCGTTATTTACGCGAGGCAGGAGTTGAAAAAGTTGGAAAAGCACGCTTGACACGTGATTTACTATTTTAGCTGTGAAGTGGATGCTTTTAATGCTGTGTAAGGCAAACAAGCTCCAGCCAGTCTGGTACCGGTTCACAGAAAGACGTTGAGAAGTATCTAGTGTGTTGTAAGATGGTTATGATTTGTGCCAACTTTCCTTGTGGGGGCATCTGGTAAGTCCTTGTCATTGGGGCCCCATTACTGCGTTAAATTTAAAGCTCTTAAGTCGCTTTTCCGTTCTTAAATCCGACAATGCGATTCTGGCAAATCTCCTTTGTCACTTGGCGAGCAATACCAAAACTTCCTGTTGTCGTTTATGAAGACAAAAAAAGAAACAGAGATGGATTTATATTCTCTCCTCCTTCTCCATAGTTTCTTTTGGCTTCTAGATGAATTTGATCCTTTTTTTCAAGTAAAAGTTTTGTTCGTCCCCGATTTTGGATAAATGCCATCGCCTTCAGAAGAAGGATAGACGGGGATAGGTTGTGTGGTTTACGATAGGGTCATTCCATTCCCTGAAAAAGGGGCTCAATCAAGGCCCTCGCGGACATATAAGGGACATTTTATTATGTTCAGTCGCTTTCGTATGGGAAAACCTCGGAAATCGAGGACTTAGATGAAAATCTTACCACTATACACTGGAAATGCTGCTCCCATCAGTCCACAACATCCTTTACATGTGTGTTACCCCATGTTTTCACAAAGCAATTCAGTTGCTGGACAGGGAACAAGGGAGGTTCTCACAAGTATTGAGATTCGAACATTTAGGGGAGATTGTGCCACTACTGCCCTATACCGTGCGGTACCATACGATTCACTTCCATTCCAATCTTTTAATACCGCGACGTCACATAGACATCCCGCGTCTTTTGTGTGTGGAGTGCTTGTCGCCGTTTAGGATCTTCGGGTTAGGGGGAACTGGGATGTTCGTATTGAATCATAATAGCTCTTTGGAACTGCATAGAGCCAGGCTTTCTGATTTCTTGTTAGCGTTAGGTTCGGTCAACCCAAGACACCCCTCTTCTACCTTCATCAGGCTACCGACCTTCCCCCATAAGGCCATCCCGGACTTGTAGCATTAGTCCGGCCGGCAGGGCCATCCGCCGTAGCGCAACAACGAATAAAAAGCGAAGGTATAGAAGGTAGAACCTTCTTCAGGCTACCGGCCTTCCTCCGTAAGGCCATCCGGGACTCGTAGCATTACTCCGGCCGGCAGGGCCATCCGCCGTAGCGCAACAACGAATAAAAAGCGAAGGTATAGAAGGTAGAGCCTTCTTCAGGCTACCGACCTTTTCCCGTAAGGCCGTCCGGGACTCGTAGCGTTACTCCGGCCGGCAGGGCCATCCGCCGTAACGCAACAACGAAGGTAGAAGGTAGAACCTTCTTCAGGCTACCGACCTCACCCCGTAAGGCCATGCCGGACTCGTAGCGTTACTCCGGGCGGCAGGGCCATCCGCCGTAATGCATAGACAACGAAGAAAGAGCGAAGGTAGAAGGTAGAAGAAGAGGGGGATCTTGGTTGACAAAAGTGTACAAAAGTTAACAAAAGCGGAAAAGGCTCCTGGAAATTTTGGGGGGTTGGAGGGTTAGTGGGGTGAGTTGAGTATACTTTGAGTTGGAATAAGTGGGGATAATTAGGCGTGTAGGAATTTTTAAAGTTTACCTCCCTAACTGTAAAGCAAGGGGGGTATTCGTCACGCTCCTTGCGAGTCATCAAGAAGCGGGTTTTGGGGGCTTTTGTATCCCGTTATGGGAACGTGTGGGGTAATTCATATGTGGTTTAGAACTCCAAAACAGGGGAGAAAAAATTGGAAAATATTTGAAAGGAAATTGAAAAAAATTCGAAGCAAAAGGAACTTGAGGGACTTGAAGAGTGTCCAACGTGTACTGTACGGTACAATACGATGTGTGGGTTCCCAGAAGCATGCTGTCTTTGTGACATGCAAGTGAGATGACTTATAGGTGCTATTGTGTGTCACCCTGCAGGGATATATAAATATAGTAATAATAGAGTATGCTCATGCTCAGTTGCCCACCCAAGGAAAAGCTGGTTGCTGTAAAAGTATTAGCATGTTTGGAGTGCGGTGTGGTGTGGCTAGTTTCTAATTCGGGCTCGCGATTTCTAAAACCGGCCAAGCGAGTCAAAGCTCCATTTCTGTGACGGCTTACAGGTGCTTTTTTTTTTTTAGTCCAAGAGAGAATGAATGAATCAGCACATATTTCCGGATTAAGACACTTTGGGGAGCTACCAGCTTTTTTTAAAAAAGATTGTTGTCTGGATATGCTTGGTTAAGGAACTGATCGATGGTTTATTAACATTTTTTTTTGGTAATAATTTTTTTACGGTTTGGGGATTAAAGGAACTGGTCATTCAATTGAATAACCTGCTTTTTTAATTGATTTGGGAGTTTAGAATAGCTTTCCCCTAATAAGACGAAATGACAGGCTTGGTCAAAACGACGTAAAAGCAATGTCAACACAAGTTTGGGCATGCGGGACTTGTAGCGTTACTCCGGTTTGCCAAGCTAGTCAAACCGGTAACACGGGAAGTTTGTAATACGACCTGGATTTTTACATTATCCGTGCATTACCAATGCTATATTTTAAGGACTCTGAAAACGTTCGATTTTGACTGGGTACTGTTGCTGCTGTCTGTAAGCCCATTGGCGGGCTTACGCAAGACGCTTTAGCTGCAGGGACTCGTATTTCGAACGTTTTTCGCTCCCGTAGCTGTACAGTAACGAAAATATTGTCGCTATATGGACTTTGTCAGTTGACCAGTGACACTGCTCTTCCGTGGTTTTGACCAATCCTGTCTTGCGAAGCCAACTCCGACACTTCGGTAAGGTTCTCAACACGATATCCCTTCTCATTTTCCCAGTCAATTAAAGGAACTGGTCATTCAATTGGATAACCTGCTCATTTAATGGACTGGGGAGTTTAAAAGAGATAATTAGTTCAACAATGTAAAGCATTTGGCTGCTATTTAAGCATTCTATATGGAATATTGCATAAATTAACGCTTTTTTCTTACACTACAGCAATTCTTAGCAGCATTGGCTTCAATTCACGCTACAATATACTATCCCTAACACTGTTAACCCAAAGTTGCCATCAAAAGAGAGCAATATAATGGTGATTTCTAGGTTCAGCTTGTATAACTTAAGGGCTATGAGGTAAAGTAATTCGAGACTAAACTGTATGGGATAAGGCAACAATAGGACCTGGAATGCGACCCTTTGGACAAGCATCGAAGGGTCGTATGTGTGTATTGCATGTATTCAAAAGTTTTCCTAGGGCGTTTTGCTGGTTTGGTCTCTTTAGCTTCGGGAAAGTGCACAGTGTCGAGTAGAAAAGGACAGACATACCAACACATTACAGGCACACTTGATTAAGGGGTTTGCTGTGTACTGCTCCTTAAAACGAAGGGGCTACTTCCGTTTCAACTCTTTCCGAAGGCCTCTTGCGCGGGGGCGGAAAAAGGTTCTGAAGTGTATGTGTTGTATCTTGTATCTCTTTTCGCCACTTGTTCTTGGCTGTTTCTCCTGCAGCTTCCATTTGCGTACTAAAGAGCCGTTGTTTCCTCTCATTGACTCTTGCCGTAATTTCTCTAGTCTCGGTTTCCTTTTTTCTGAACTTTTCCGGGCTTGTGGGCTTGTTATGCAAAGTTTTTGTTAAAAGAGGAAGACAAAAAACAGGGTCGGAAAAAGTCGGCGGAGTGTGCCGTTGTGTCGTGTCGTGACATTAACACGGGGGACAAGGCGGAGGGCAGCAGTAGCTAAAAGCTTCCTTGCTTTTAAAAGCTTTTTCTATTTTAAGCGGATATGCACATTGCTTTCCTCCGAAAGTCTGCTGCGAGTTAGGTCTGCTTTGTTTCTACGTGGGCCTTTTGGCCTTTCTCTTAACGCGCCTTGCTTAATGGCGACTTGGCACTTGAAGAATGTCCTGCTGCACTCGTTCTGTTGCTGCGGTTTGGTTCCAAACTTCAAGGTTGGGATAAGAGGTTCTTTGGCGAAGTAGGAGAAAAATTAATTTATTTATGTTTCTTAAAAACAATTGATCACACATTAGGCGTTTACTGGTGGTACGGGACAAACGTGGCTCGGCACACTAATTCACGTGTTCGAACCGAAAAAATGCTAATGAAGATCAAGGGGGACATAGTACTGTTCTGTTTCTCGTTAAAAAAGGACCTTAACCGGAAAAGACGGTTGACAAAAGAAAGACAGATTTTTAAGGCTCCTGTATTGCTTAGCGTTCTATGCCATGATGCTAAGAGTGAGGTAAAAAGCATAGGAAACTTTTTAATGTTTCTTGACAGTAACAGTTAAGGCTCTTGGAATGGGCCTTCCAGGTTAATCTTCTAGACGGACACCAAAAAAGTACACGTTACATCAAGTCTGTCTTCAGAAAATAGAGTAGAAAATCTCCTTTCCATTGATGTTTTACTTTCTATCGTGCGTGGCGTACTAACGAAGATAATGAAGATAGAAGTTGCACCACGGGAGCTTCCTAAGCTACGCCGCGACACGTCCGTGACGTCGTGATCAGGCTTAAGTGCCCGTAACTCGTGAACGGCTGCTCGCAAACATTTGCAACAAAATGCATCCTTCCTAGTATGATGATACAGTTCAGCAGTGCAGTTCATACCGGGAGAGAATAGGCTAATAAAGGTGCTTTGGGATTCATTTTTGTCATTTTCGTTGTTGCTCTGCTGGGATGCATAAGCGTTAGGAATGGGTTACGACGCATGGAGTGCCAACACTGAAAACTCGACTTTTGATCGGCTTTAAAGCGTCTATTGAAGCGCGTTGAAAGTGACTCACTGCACAGTAAAGTTTCATTCTTGCTAAATAAAAGGTTCCCATTGGCTTACGCATGCGTTGTTGTGGGATGATTGGAAACGTAAGGCAGGATAGGTACCCGTATAGCCAAGCCCCGATAGCACGGGGAACGCAGAAACAGTCTTCCGCCAAAAGCGTAGGAGATTTTGCGAAAAATCTCTTGACAGTAATGTAGCTCTATGGTCAGCGGAAGACAAGACAGTATAATGGGTTTAATTTTCGCCTTAGTAAATTTTAAAAATGCAAATTAAACAAGGACCAATGATGGATTGGGTGATATGGAAAGGACAAATCGCGGAGGGCATTTAGTGACTATTTATAAGCCGTTGAGGGAAAGTTCTCATGCACCTTCGAACATTGATTTCGTATGCGAAGATGTCCTCTGTTAGCCCGCTGCTTTAAGTGAGTGGGGGTCCTTTTCAATTTTACAATCTTACCAGAGGAGAAGACACAACACACATCTGGTGACCAGAAAAACCCACACAGTCCATAGTTTTGAGCGATGGCCCATGAAAGATGGCTTTTCGAGAGGGCCCTTCTTGGTCCATGCACACGCACCGTCAATTCCTTCACATGGAAATATGTGTGGAAACCGTCCTTTCCTCTTAAGCCCCCTTCTACCCCCTCCCAAACCAGGCCCCAAAACAAACTTCTTAAGTGCGCGGAATATGACAAAAGCTCAACTCAGATTCTCAATTTTATTTTATTTTATTGATTTTTAAAATTGTATTTTAATTCTTCAAAATTGGGAAAGCTTATATGGCTCATTGGGCGCTTTTTGAGCCGAAGTTTGAAGAAATAAGGGAAGAGAAGAGAAAAATTGGGAGGAAAAGGATCTATGGAATAATACAGGCCAGAAAGCCGTCTTAAATGGATGTTCCTGTGCGCTCAAGACTTTGCCCAAGCAACTCGACACCTTTCTTTCAAACCCGCCTTTGGCTTGGGTTTTCCTGACGAAAGTTTAAAGGAAACATTTGGGGATAGGGGAAGGGAAGGGGGTGCTTTTGCTTAAGCAAACTTGCAAGAAGAATTTAAAGGTTCTTGTCAATTATAGCAATTAGCTACAGCCTCACGACGGAACGAAGTTAACCCTTCCTTGCAACTTGACGTATGTTGGGCCTGTTTGCTGTTTGCCTCTCGAATTTGTCGCGAAAACGCGCCACTGTTTCCAAGTTAACCTCAAGTTTGTTCGTATTATAGACCCTACGTGCCCTTGCGTAATGGCCTTTTGTGTGTTAAATGATTAAGTGATTTTGCGAGTGAGCGACGTAAAGCCAAGCCGGCCTTGTGGTACGAAACCTGGCTAGGACAGTTCCCCGTCCGCTTATTATTCGTTGTTGCGTTATAGCGGATGGCCCGGCCGCCCGCAGTAACGCTACGAGTCCCACGTGGACTTATCGAATAACGTCGGGAGCCTTTTGAGCGTGAACGTTTTATTACATTGATGACTCGGCCGGAGTAACGCTACGAGTCCCGCATGGTCTTATGGGGGAACGTCGGTAGCTTTTCAGTGTGGACGTTTTAATGCAATCATGCTGCTCGCATCGCTTTTTTTATTTTGTGGTGGGGCTGTAATGCCAAAACCAAATCAATATTTTCATGTTTCTTATTTTTGGCAAGTTTTTTTTTTCGTTAATGCTTTCGTGCGAAAAAGAACTTGTACGGCTTTTTGCATTACTTTTTAAAGGCTTCCCTAGTTTTGCCGTCAGTAATGAACACAAACCAAGGTAGAAGTGTAGAGAAAACCAGCGTGGATAGTGAAACTAGAATGAAAAATTTAAAAAATGGTGGTACAGGAAATTAAGGAATAATTCCGTCTCAAGGACAAGGCAGCGACTGAGCGACTTAATGCAAGCCGGACTTGTGAAACGAATCGTAGCTAGGATAGTTCCCACGTCCGCTTATTATTCTTTGCGTTATGGCCGATGGCCGTCCGGCCGGCCGGAGTAACGCTACGAGTCCCGGATGGCCTTACGGGGCAAGGCCGGTAGCCTTTGCAATGCGAACGTTTTATTGCAGTGATGCTTCTCGGCCGGCCGGAGTAACGCTACGAGTCCGGGATGGTCTTATGTGGGAACGTCGGTAGCCTTTTCGATGCGAACGTTTTATTGCAATGATGCTTCTCGGCCGGCCGGAGTAACACTACGAGTCCGGGATAATCTTATGTGGGAACGTCGGTAGCTTTTCAATGCGGACGTTTTATTGCAATGATGCTTCTCGCTTCCTTTTTTGTATCATGCTAGTGCCAACTGGTGAAAAGCAAAAGAGGGGTACCAGAAGCGGACAAGGGTGGTTGCTGTTAGTTTCCGGGTCGTTTTTTCCAACAATAGGAGAAACTACGAAGGTTCCAATTAAAGTGCTAGCGAAGCGTGTCGAATATGGTAAGGCACGTGACCGACACCTCTCTGTGCTATTGTCGCCAACTTCGGAACATGTAGCATGTCAGGGGAAAAAAGCTTACATGTGCTCCCCCCCCCTTTTTTTTTAATAGATAGCGCTGCTACCCTACAACGGTGCATGAGCGGAGGTACGAGAACATAAGTACTCATTGTTGTAAGAAATTGAAGGGCTTGAGCGTGACTGAAAACGTTCGTTCTTCTACTATTTTTTTTTCTTGCTGCATCTGATGGTGGGAAATTAATTTAAAAGCTTGCCTTGATCAAATCGAGATTGAGAGATTATCAGCTTGAGTCTTTTGCATAAGCGGTAAGCTTTTCATTGTTGCAAAGCTAAAAAAAAATAAAAATAGAAAAAAAGGATCAGAGAGCGTTAGAGAGATTGAGAAGAGAAGTGAGGGGAGGGAAAAGGTGCGCATAATAAATTGTGTTGCGGACCTCGACGTGAGATGATCTGTTCCCCATTCTGTTGGATCTGGCCAAAAAAAAAAAAAAAAAAAAATTGCATGCTAAGTTATCGGACATGTTCATCACGGGTTTTTATTATGTTATATTGCCTTCTAGCATAAGTATCTCATTTTAATTGTGATTTTAGTATAATTATGTTCGAAATTTTTGGGCGAATTACAAATTGCAGAAATTTCAAACGATTTAAAAAAAAATTTTTCAGAGCAAGATAAAATTTAAAATATCAATTAAAATTGTAGATCAAAGGAATCTTATTCCATTATTTTCTTTATTATTTTGAATAAATGGGCGTAATTTGATTTATTGTGCGAAAAATTCCGTTACGGAAAAAGCAATTAGAATGGATGATTAGAGATTTGGTGGATTTGGCCGTCCAGCTGTTGGGTGCGTTATCCATCTCGTGTCACCGAGGACTTTTCCTTGTAAAAACGTTGGTGCTGATGTTATTATGGCTTGGCAGTGGAGGATTGCGATGAATATCTGTAATTCCTTTGATGGCGTATTTGGATAAGGTCTTTCTTGCTGCGCTGGGGAACTCGGGAACATAGGGAAACAGGCGGTTCATCCGCCGCCCAAGACACCAGCATACACAGGGTACTGTATTTATATACGGTGCTATAGCCCAAAGCCCAGAGTACAGTATTAATGTACAGGAGAACAGAGAGGCAGAGAAGGAGAGTAGATCTTTACTTAACCAACCAAACCAAAGGGAGGAGAAACTGGATACACGCGAGAAAAATCCGAGACGACATACAGGGTTAGTATATATAGAGTACCCACACATCACATATACACAACACCAACCCATAAGCTTGGCTTTTTCCTGCCTTTGATTGTTGAGAACCAGGATATAAGGGCGAAACCGAATCCTCGATGGTTAAAGAGGATTTTTTCTTCACGTTGTCCACTTTTGTTTTAGGTTTTTCTTTCTTTTGTATCGAACGTTAGGTATGGTCTGGTCTGGAGTTTCTTCTCCTTAATTGGCTTTCATAACTGATATTAATAGACGAATTAGTGTTAATTATATCTATTTCTATGTGATTATAAAGAGCCGCATTTCCGAAATTCCCCATGTTAACCGAGTCTGAAAGCATCATACAAAATTCATTATTGCGTCACTGTGCTCGGGCTCTACAAGGCCCTACTTACTACACAAGTAACACACAAGTACGAGCACAGTGACGCAATAATGAATGTTTTTTTTTTCCCTTAAGGCTCCTGAGGTGCGTTTTATTGTGAACTGATCCGTTCATCAGTTCTTCCGTTGAACTGCTCTCGTTGACAGTAAAACGAACGTTCTGCAGGTCGCCGTTCAATTGGCCGAGTTGAACGAGCGTTGACAGTAAAACGCCCGTCAAGCTTAGGGCGTGCTTAGGGATCGTCCCAAGCTCTACTATGCACCAGGAACGCAGTTGAACGGAAGGCGGTTTTTGAACTGCGCGCCAAGCCATCCCGTTGAGCGGTTCACGCTAAAACGCCCGTCCACGCGAATATGCCAGTTGAGCCAACTGGTGAACGCAGGTGTTCCGTTCACAATAAAACGCACCCCCGTATACCTTAGCTTAGTGATAGGAAACACTCACAGATGGTGCTAGTGTTTGTTATTGTTTTACGAAAGCCTCGGGCCAGCATCAGTTTAGTTTCATTTGTTACTGAATTATTAGATGTTTATTAATTTAATCATTATTTGAAATGGTGCGGGATTGTGGAACTAGATTCAAATGGAAAGACTTCGGCAATTAATCTTTTTTTTTTTTTAAATGATTTACCAGGATTCGGAAAGGGATCAAGTTCAGTCAAATTGTCCTTCATATTTTGACAGATTTTTTCTTCGTTTTTAAATTATTTTTTTTCGTATTTCAGCTGTCGGACGTGTTATTTGCCTCCCAAAAATGGCTTATAGCATTCCTTGTTCTACTTGAAATGGGCGGAGATGGCGTTACTCTTGCGGATGATTAGGAAAAGGGACCGGTTATGCGCATGATTGGCTACTTAATCAGAGGGGAGAGCTATAGGTTGTTAATATGTTCCAAGTCTTCATAACGGTGAACCGATCTTTATCAGCCTCTCTCTCTATTCCTCTCGCTTGTTTCTTTTTATTAGTTTTCCTTAGGTTAGGGAGTATTATTATGATTGGAAGCGAAGGTTTAAGAAAAATAGGATGGGTCCATGGATTATAGGGATAAAATATAAAAATATATATATATATATATGCCCCAGCTGGTTCAAGCCTTTTCTTTTTTTTTTTTTTTTGGTAACACAGAGACCAAAGAGGTGTGTAATTAGAAGGTGGAGCCGCTGTTTTCGTATTTTGGGGGACATCCATGTTTTGTAAAGGGCGGGAAAAGGGGGGAAAGCGGATTATTATTATGATGTCCAGAAACAGAGCCATTGTCGTTTTGGGATTAGTTAAAGTTAAGCGCGCAGCTGTCAATGTATCAAGCTAAGGCCCCTATTTCCGGCAGCTTGCATTAAGCCTATATTTGTAACCCATACATACACACACGTGTTCTCAAGAGCTTCCAAGTCCACGGGATCTACAGGTGTGTTGATTATAGAGGTAGAGAGTGTGTATTATTTAAGGAGCGACGTAAAAGCGATTCAGAGGGAGAGTGGGGCAGTAATGTGTTCTAGTATTGCGTGTATAGTGGCAATGAGAGTTAGCCAGGTAAATACGTAAGAGTTTTGTTGTTAAACGCTTTTGAATTGTGTAAAAGAAGGGAAGTTGTGGAAAGGAAGGTTCGAAAAAAACAAGGCTTGCTTGGCCGGGAGAAGCCTAAGAGACGCGGCGAAGCTACCAACACAGAGGCGGTGATACTCTGGTAGAGGGGGAAACCATCGAAGATTCTTTCGTTAAAGTCCCGCGACTCTTAACCGCGGGAAGGCCAGGAGAACCGGTTTGTCGTGTAGGGTTTCCGTGCGCCGATGGGGGGCAGTTAAACGAGACGCTCGAGGTTTGCCGGACCCTGCTAAGCTAGCCAGCACGTAGTAGCACGCGCGTTCGCCGGCCAGTTGTCAGTCGGGCTGAGACGCTCGAAGGGTGAACATCTCTGTTCTCATCACGGATTTCCATTACCTTCACACCAAACCGCGCGGAAACGGAAATTGAAATCTTAAGTGTTTGCGTTCTGAACGTTCTGTTAAAATTCCAAACGAAACGTGTCTACACATTGCTAGAATTTCATGTGAAAATCGTGTGAATTAATAATTTGTAGCAAAAAAAAAGTTTAGTGAATCAGTTAGTCGCCAGAGCTTTTGCCTTTGGAAAATTTACGTGCTGTGTGTGATAGTGTACAATTTAAAAAATTCAATTTTCATGTGCAGTGCCAGGGAAGTTTTTTTCAAACCTCTTAAACACAGCCAAGTGCAGAAACGTGTTCAATTAAAACACGCCAATTAATTACAGGATTACAACTCGATTGACGCAAAAAGTTTTCTTCGTCACCGGATTAAATTCTTTCAAAACTACCAAAATTGCAATTATATGGTAAGCATTTTGCGAATTTTTGCAATTTTTTGTGAATTTGACACAGTATTGCCGATTTAAACGTTCTTTTTTTAAGAGAAATCAATTCTTTTTTACTTCTAAAGCCAAAAAATGTCGTTATTTCAGTCTTGCATACGTAATGATCTGGTTATGTCAGGTCGATGGTGACGAAAAAAAGTTGGAATTTTGATTAGCTTATTTTCTCTATTACATATGTGTATGTGTGTGTATATGGGTAAAGGGAAGAGCGTGGCTTGATTACATTTTTTTTTCACTGATGGCAAAGAAACCAAAAACCCAAAAGGCAGAAGGGGTCTATAAGATAAAAGGTTAAAAAATCCCATAGGAAAAAAAAAGTTGGGTGCCCTTTTTGCATAAAAGGTTTGGACGTTTTTTTTTACGGGTAACTTCATAATTCATCTGCATGTCCAAGGTATTATCCCCGATGCCGCAGCTAAAGCCATAATACAACAAAGAAAAGCCCTTTTCTCGAAGCCAAAGTATGCCTTATGATAGATGAGTCGATGCAAAGGCTTGATAGCACACACTCATACCCCCAAAAAACTCGAAACTCTTAAAAAAAATATTTTCTGTCGCTTTTTTTTTCTTTGTGGGATTTTTCTCTCGCGTTTGTAGTAGAAGGTCCCCAAACGCTCCAAAGAATAGAGACTAAATTAGCTAAACGTGGGTGACATTGATAGCTACACGACACGACATTCTTGCATAATTAAAAGGGAATAAATTGACTTCTTTTGTCCTGTTTTGAGGGGGAGGTCAGGAAAAAAGCAAAGTTGAACAGATTTTTACCTATTTTTCTTTTAAAAAATTGGTAATTTTTGGTACATTTTTAGCTAATTTAATCAATTAAATGAGCAAATTTAGCACGTTTTAATTGGGAATTTTTGGTGATTTTGTGCAGATTTAAGCAATTTTTTCTGCTTAAAGTCTATTTTTTGCGATTTTAAGCCAATTTGGGCAGATTTGAGCAAGTTCTTAATCGGGAATTTTTGGTGATGTTTAGCAAATTTTTTGAGATTTAAGCAATTTTTTCTGCTTAAAATCTACTTTTTTGCGATTTTAAGGCAATTTTGGCAGATTTGAGCAAGTTTAAGCACTTTTTTTATCGGTAAGTGTGGGTAATTTTGTAATTAAGTATTAGGGAACTTTTTATGCCATTGGAATATTGCAGCACTACCAGCATTATTAAGTGGCTAGTTATGAAATGGTTAATTAGCAACCATTGTAATTTGAGTACAATTAGAAAATAATTTTGGCAGATAATTAGAATTCGAGTTGGAAATAAGGATGCGACAACTTTTTAGCTTGGTAATTTAGGAATAATTGCAACTTGGGAATAATTAGAAAATGGATTGGGGAAAATACCTTAAATTATAAAAAATGGTAGCATTTTTGGAGGACGTAATTCGGCTAATGAGGTAGCGAAACGAATCTGTTTGGAGCAGCATCAAGTTTTTTTCCGTGTCGTCTATTTGGGAGTGTTGTACAGTAAAAAAGCAGAAAGATTTCCGAGGGGAGAAGTGTGTCAAATTAGCCCTGGTTCGTGTCACTCATTTCACACGAACTTGCGATCGTAATCACACGAACGCGCGGGGATATTTTCAGGTCCTTGTCAACCTTTTAAAACTCGCTCGCTCTGGAGCTTAAAATTTATTTAAATTTTTTAGTTTTCCTAAAAATAAAAGGTTCAAAAAGGGACGAGGAGGAAGCGTTATAAGACCTTGTTACTTAAGAATGTCAGCTAATTAATTAGGCACCGTGGATACTTAACTGTCGTACGCTGTTTATGACCCTTAAAAATGAGGTTCTTTTGCCTTTTATTTTATTTTTCTTGGGAGAATAGGAAAGATGGAAAATATAAAAGAAATATATAAAAAAAGGAAAATCTATTAAAAAGGGTTAAGACATGCGACGACCCGGTCTAGGGTGTTATGGATGCTTGTTAGCGTCTGACATTCATGATTCATTTACGTAAAGTGAGACTCTTTATTTATGTTTTTATCCGAATTGGATCCGTGTCATCCACGCTCGACAGCTCATTTCGGAAATAAAATAAAATTATTATAAATAATAATAAGATCCCTATTAACTTAGTAGTCAGTCAAGAGGATTGAAATTTTACCATTTAAAAAAAGGGGATTGAAATAAACATTATTCGCCATACTAAAATACAAGAAAAATGAAATAATTGATTAAATTGAAAAATAAAATAATTGATTAAAAAAATATTAATTAAATATAATAAAGTGGCGAAAAGCGCAAAATTGGGGGCAAAACAGTTAATGAGTTAGCGAAAAGTCGTTGTTTGTTTCTTGGGGGGAAATGAGGAAATTTAAGAAGTTTTTCAGGGAGTAATGTGAGCTTTTGGGGTGTTTTGGGACTTGTTTTCTGGTTTCGTCTGGCCTTGTACGTTGCAGTCAAGTTCTAAAGACTTGTGGCGAAAAGGGCTATGCAGAGCAACCAGCTTTAAAAAGGTGACTAATGGACTTTTCTGCAGTGAGGGGGTCACAAAGCGAGGTTGCAGGGCCCAAAGTATAAAGATAAACGCCATAAGCAACAAATAGGGGAAGAAATGTGGTCACTTTACGTTTTTATCTGGGAGAAACGGTTGGAAAATCTTGAAAAGAAAAATAGGTTCCTGGTGTACTTTGTCTCTATATTGCACGAGTCTAGTGCATAGAGAGCATCATGGAGAGGGATTGTCAGCATCCCGCATAGACTCGTCGTCGATGCACTTAACCCAAAAGTTAAAGAGAGACAAAGACAAAAGCTTCCCATTATTGGCGGGAAGTTTTTCCTTTTAGGCCTTTTGAGCCCTAGTAAAAAGAAAAACCCTTATAGCACTCGGAAAGGCTCGCGAGTTTTAAAAGGGGGGTTGAAAAAATCCAGGGAAGATGAACCCGAAAGGGACTGATGGTCCAGTCGAGATAAAAAATTCCCCAGAAATTTTCTTTTCCCCATTTTCTCAAGACCTTGGAGAAACTTCGAACTTGTCGAAAGGTGGAAAACCTGTAGCTCAAGTTTAAAGCAATACCGTACTTTTTTTTTATATAAAAAGGCTTAATTACTGACGCTATTTTTCGTGAATTAAACACTATGAAGATGATTTTATTGTAAATAATTAGTGATTATTTTTGTGAATTAGTATTGATAAGTATTCATTGAATTAGTATTGATTCATTATAAGCTCAAATTTATTCGTTTAGGGACCCGAAAAGCTTAACATAAACGCGATTTTGCGTTAATTAACGATTATTAAGATGATTTGAAAATAATTAAAGAGGATTTTTTATATTATTTTTTAAAAGATTATTTATGACTGATTATGGATTTTTTTGGGGGTACTTAATTTGAGTTTGATTACTGTATTTATTTATTTTAAAGTAACTGATGTTGTTTATAAATTAAATTAAATAAGAAATAAAATTAAATAGCTTTAGTTTCGAAATTATTCAATATTATTCGGGACGGATTATTGATGTATATTTATTATTATTATTGTGTTGATGTTTGTTTGTTTGGGTGAGTTTAGCATTGATTTACTGGGCTGAGTATTTATTATTGATTTTTAGTATTGGTTATGGATTTTATGGATGATTGTATTGTCGCTTTTATTATTTCAACTGGTCGTTTTGGGGGTACGGACGTTGTCAAATGCATGAGAAAAGAGCCAATCCATGAGAAATCTGGCAGGTGCATGTTGGATTGGATAGAAATTTGGAACCTGGTCGGTGCCCAGTGAAATACGAGAAGCTTTTTATTTATTGAATTCTCTTCTTCTTTTTTCTTTTTCTTTTTTTTTTTGGTAAACGCTTTGTCGTCTCAATTCACGTTCTTCCGATATCAAACTGAGTGAATCAGGTTTCTTAATTTTTCTTTAGGTTCAGTTTAATTTTGGACTTTAAACTTAATTTATTTTTGAATAATTCGGTGAATTTGTCTGCAAACATAGGCCGTTTGCGATTCTACTTTTTTCTGCGCAAAAGAAGGGGAAGAGGGGACAAAAGAACGTAGGATGTGAGTGAGAGATGCAAAACAGAATGAAAATGAATGAAAGGGGCCAAAAGGACTTGTTAAGGGGGGGGGGACGAAAACATTTTTACCCCGATTTTCCACCCTCAACCACCGACAAACCTGGGCCTTGAGGCTGTGCACCTGGACGGTTCTGACCTGTGGGTGGATCTTGTATGCGGGAGGGGGGATGATGATGATGGGGGGCAAGAGGGACATAGGGAAGCTGTACAAAAAAAAAGGTAAAGGTAAGAAGACCCCAAGTAAATTAGAGAGAGGGGTCTTTTACTGCTCGGCCTCCCAAACGTGGAAGAAGGGGGGGGTAGCATCGGTGTAATATTTATAAGACGTGGCTTTTCGTGAATGAACCTTGTTTTGATTATGTTTTGATGCCCGCCAAATTGGTTTAGAAAGCCAGGTTATCTGGTTTGTCTTTGCAAAACTTGAAAATTCAGAATTTTTAGAGAATTATTCTAAAATTTCGAATCTTTTTCATTTTTTCTTGATTTATTTTGACGGAAATTTACAGCCATCTAATTAACATACGATTCATTTCTTGGCCATTGGTTTGAGGTTTTTAGGGATTTTTTTTTTGGGGGGGCGGGGGATTTAAAAAAAGGATTTAAAAAAAGAAAGGGGAAATGGAGTTGAGGTGCAAGAATTAGAACCAGAGTGTTGTTTGCAGATGAATTAGTTGCCAGGCAGGCAAATTAAGCAGGCGACCTTGGCGGCTCATGGCAATGGCAATGAGTATAAGATAATAACGGTGTAGAAAATGTTTATTTTTTTTAAATATTTTTTTGTCTGTTTTCTATTGTCTTGTAGATGGATGTGCTGCGTGTGCAGGTGCCCTGAGCTATCACGATTATTGGCATTGCTTTAGTTTTGCCATTATATACCAGTCTCACTTCTTCCTCCCTTTTGTTAACGGCCAGCATCCACCACCACCAGCACTTTGGAAGCATCCATCATGGAATCCTCTCCCTCTTCTTGGGGCGGGGCTGGACGCCACCTTCATTGCATAGCCCTGCTTTTGGCTATCGTCCTGGGTCATTGTTACGGAGTGGCTACAGAAGAAGGTAATTTAAAAAAAGAAAAAAAAATATTATTTTTTACAGCTGACTCTGTGTGGCATGCTAAGCGTGCGTTTAAAGACGCTGATTCGATTAACCATCTTATATGAATCCTAAACAAATAATGATAAAATGAGATAAAAATTGTTTTGAGAAAATGCTTTTAATTAAAGTACATTTTAAGGACTTTAAGGAATTTAAGGAAAGGAAATTTAAGGAATAATTAGCCATGCAAGCCAAGTTATTATTAGTAATATTACGAATTTTTAAAATAAAATGTGCAATAAGGGCGATTCTCCTATGCTTAGTGTTAGAAAATAGACCTTATGAGCATCTGCAATTGATAGAACAGATTGCAATTAATAGAAATATTAGCAATCCGTCTGGTCTTTAGCTAAAAAATGCAATAGGGGCGATTTTCCTATGTTTAAATGGAGAAAGTAGACCTTATTAGCATCTGAAATTGATAGAACAGATTGCAATTAATAGAAATATTAGAAATTAGTCTGGTCTTTAGCTAAAAAATGCAATAGGGGCGATTTTCCTATGTTTAAATGGAGAAAGTAGACCTTATTAGCATCTGAAATTGATAGAACAGATTACAATTAATAGAAATAATAGAAATTAGTCTGGTCTTTAGCTAAAAAATGCAATAGGGGCGATTTTCCTATATTTAAATGGAGAAAATAAACCTTATTAGCATCAAGTCGTAAAATATCGGGGATGAATTCGGTTTGATATTGGGAAGTTTTATCAATTAATGTAGGCTAATGTTACTAAAGTTCTGGCACCAATTTTATGTGTTTAACATGAAAATGAAAACCGCTAATAGAAATATTAGCAATTAGTCTGGTCTTTAGCTAAAAAAATGCAATAGGGGCGATTTTCCTATGTTTGAATTTAGAAAATAGACCTTATTAGCATCTGAAATTGATAGAACAGATTACAATTAATAGAAATATTAGCAATCCGTCTGGTCTTTAGCTAAAAAATGCAATAGGGGCGATTTTCCTATGTTTAAATGGAGAAAGTAGACCTTATTAGCCTCTGCAATTGATAGAACAGATTGCAGTTAATAGAAATATTAGCAATTAGTCTGGTCTTTAGCTAAAAAAATGCAATAGGGGCGATTTTCCTATGTTTGAATGGATAAAGTAGACCTTATTAGCATCAAGACGTAAAATATCAGGGATGAATTTGGTTTGATATTGGGAATTTCTTACCAATTAATGTAGGCTAATGTTACTAAAGTTTGGTCATCAAATTTTTGTGTTTCACATAAAAATGCAGAAATATTAGCAATTAGGCAGCTTTCAGTGTTTGAACATGGGGACGACAAATGCTGGCCGATCTACAGATGGCTTAGAATACTTGACAGGACCTGGACCTCGGGGCTAGAGATATGAATGGTAGCTATTGTAAACATGGGCTAGGTTAAGAATCTTGGGTTATTTTCAAAAAGTCGGCCGGTCCGGTCACACATGGCTGGATTAGCGCGGTTAAGATTTTAACGACAGCCGACGAAACTTTTAACAACTTTTGGGGCTTAGGGCCTTGTGGCTTGAGGTGGAAAATGTCGGGTATTGCACAAGCATAATGCACGTAATGTATTCAGAAAATTTTTCGTCTACCAACAATGATGGATCGAGTCCGTTTCTCGTTTCCTTTCCCCCCAACAAGAATACAAGTCCAAACGATTCCTGTAGCGTTCGTATGTTTTGAAGCTTCTTTAAAACCTCCAGATTCTTCAGGAGTTAAATGACTTTGCATATCTCGAGGCCAAAAAGTCTTCAATTTTCAATTGGATTTCCAATCACTGATATACAACTTTATTTTATTTTTTTAAATATAAAATGTAAACAAGATTAAAAAAGAAAACTTGAAAACTTGTCATAGATTGCCTGAACTTTCTGATCTAAAAAGAGAAACAAAAAATAGGCAATAAAAATTAAAAATAATAAAAATACTTTTTTTTTAAAAAAAAATAATGAAAAATAAAAGGAAAAGAATGTGACTCGACAAGTCCGATCGTGGAACCCAAACCATAAGATTGTTTATTTAAGCTGTCAAGGATCTTTTTTTCTCTCTCTGGCTTTTTTTTAAGTCCATTTTACAACTTGTCCAAAAGGGAGGGGGGTCGGGATGCAAAACGGTCCACTTTTGATCCCTATGATGCTTCTTCGAGCCCTGTGGTCTTTTCCTCCCGATCCCCAACCATCAATTTAGGGACGACGCTATAGTCAACACATGGAATGTGGTGCATGTAGGGATTTGATTGTTGCAGTGGCCCTTTTCCCGCCCTGTTCGCTGCTCTTGACGCCCATTTGCGCTGTAGTATCATGTTTGGACAGGTCTAGCAGGCCCAATTGACTTTTTTTTCTGGCTTTTTCGGCGCTTTTTTGGTCTGAAAAATTAATGGGAAAAATAATAAAAATGGGATTAAATAAATAAAAATGGGAAAAATAAATTTAGGTTCGTTTTAGCCGACAAGAAACATCAGACGGCAATGAGCCAAGATAAATTCTATTAAAAAAAAAAAATTGGAAAAAATAAATAAAAATGAGAAAAAGTAAATAAAGGTGTACAAAGTAAAGAGGTATTATATGATAAGCAAGTGCGTGTCCCAGTGCAATAAAAATGTTCATCCTTGTGTGGTCAAAGCTAACATGGTAATTTTTAGTTTGACTTGTAGCTCTCACAGCTTTTTTTTTGAGAGACAGAGGCTTTATTTAAGATTTTTTTTTAATGCCCGCGACGCTGGAGGGTAAGACAACAAGCAAGTTAATTACTAGTCTGTAAAAGAGGTTTCTTTTTATTTGTTTTATTAATGTTTTCTGGGAAATTAAAAATTTATTAAAAAAGGAGTACATAAGGCGTGGCTTTATGTGTTGGAACGTACACTCGACGGCGTTAGAAAGCTTTTTAGGGCTTAATGAATTGTTGTGACATGTGGTTGCAAGGATAACCTGTTGACCTTTATATGGATGCATTAGCAGACGAAAAAAACTAATAAAAAAAGAGAAATAAAAAAATAAAAAAGAGAATTTTTTGCCTTAATGCTGCATGGAATAGGGGCAAAAGAAGTTAATGACGAGCCCTCCTGGGGAGCGAGTGAACCTGCTCTCTTTTTTCTTTTTTAGGTCATATATTCTATCCATACGACTCTGTGACGTTTATTTTTTATTTACTGCTGTAGGTACAAGTGCAGCTTGATTATGATATGAGGAACAAAAGGGAAAGAGTGTAGAACTAATTTATATTTTTAATTGAAATTGGGTTTTATTTACTTTTTAAATTAGTAGTTTAAATCTTTGTCTTGTAAGTTTTTAAGTTGAAGTTTTGTCTGTTGAAGTTTACTTGGCAGAGTAGGAGCGCTAAAGTCACACTAATGTTTTGACAGAATCTGTAAGTTTAGATGATTTAAAGAGCAGTGTAATTTGTTTCAATCTTGTGAGAGTAGCCGTTCGGGAATTCTGAACGTCTGAAGTTTCCCTGACGTCACGAGCGCGAAGAGGTGTGGCTTACGGACGCTTGCTTACCGCGCCTACCGTTTCCTTCGCAAGCTGCACACGGTGCAACAAGCTAGGGGTGTGGTTTCTTTTCTTTAATAGCTTATGCACTAGAGACGCGTGTAACGGCTCTAAAATTATCCCCAGAAACCAGATTTTCTAGTAAAATCACCTATCGAGATTTTGAAGGATTCTTCGAGTTCAGACGATTCAGTCTTCAATGCACTTGGTTTCAATCTTGTAGGAATAGCCGTTCCCGAGTTATGAACGTTTAAACTTTCCGTGACGTCACGAGCGCGAAGAGGTGTGGCTTACGGGCGCTTGCTTCCCTTGCTAAGCCCAGTCAAAACCCAAGACTTAATTTTAGCGTTGTTTTCATGTTGGGTTAGTTGATTTATTTTTTAATGTGAATCACAAGGCGAGAGTTCGAATGCTGGGAACGTTTTGATGGTTTGCAAGTTTGGGCTAGTAAAACGAATTTTTTGATTTATGATGGCAGGTGGAACATTGTTGCTGGATCCTTTGTTAGCGACGGGTCGACCGGACAGCACGACGCCGATTTTGTTGGAAGAACCTGAAGACGCGTTTGTTGTGAAAAGCAAACCAGCCACTTTGTCTTGCCGGGCCGCCCACGCGTTACAATTGTACTTTGTGTGCAACGGAGAAGCCGTGCCACGAAATAAGCATCACTCTCAACACGAATTCGTGGACCCCATGACGGGCGTTCGACAGCTGGAAGTCAAAGTGGATATCACGCGCAATGATGTCGAAGAATACTTTGGACTCGATGGATACGGATGCGAATGTGTGGCCTGGTCGTCCTATGGACAAAGCAAGAGTCGTCGCGCCAAAATCATCGTTGCATGTAAGTTTCCTTTTTTTTCTTATCCTTCTTAGATTTTTACCTTTTTTTTTATTTTATTTTAAATTCTTTTCTGGGAGCTTCCCGAACTTCTTAAAGAGGAACATAGAGCATAGGAGAAATTGAAAAGCCATTGGAAGGATCATTTGGTTCCCCTCCCAACGTCTTCAGACTTGTCTTGGAGACGTTTTAGCATTGTGTCCTTCGTTTGCGTGACAAAAACCCTTCTGTTTAAGCGTTAATACGTGTTTGAGAGCTCCTAGAGAGAGAGAGGGGAAGAAGAAAGCCTTTTGAAGCTTTGGATTTTGAATTTTGGATTTTGAACTTGTAGGGGCATTTTTAGAACCTTTCCGAGTTAAAAGGTGAAGCAAGTGTTGTGATAAAACATGTAAGGCTTTGAGGAATCCCAAGAGTGGGAGTGTAAAAGGCTGCCATAAAGCTTAGTGTGTTACACCCACGCTACCGCAAGATGGCACTGCCTGTCTTGCATGGGTCTATATGAACGCGCATCGCTTTTGCGCAGGAAACGCCGCGTGCGATAACTTTATAACCACGTACTCAATTGGCGTGCGGTATTTTTTAAAAAATAAATGCACGTCCTATCTATATTCATATTAACTGTACTACTGTCAAGAGATTTTTCACAAATATTTGAGACGCTTGGCGTGGGAGTTGTTTCGGTAACGTTCTATTGTCCCAAAGGAACTTCCCTCTTAAGATGGCGAAATTCAAGAACAAACTGAGCTCCCTTGCTGTAGCGCCTTCGTGATTCATTTCAGCCGTTTTTCATTGTTGCTATGAGCGGCCAACCCAGCTTGGAATGGGTTACCCGCGTGCAGCGTGCCAACAATGAAACTTCCTTTCCATATTTTTTTTTTTTTTTGGCTGTCAAGAGTGATTCACTGCATTTTTCCTTGGTTGCTACATTAAAGGCCATCGAACGTTTTCACGCGTTGGTGTTTGGAATGACGGGCATATGGCCAACAGTGAAATTGAACATAGAATCAGCTTCAACTTACGAGAATCCAGAAATTTTGCCGAATGTATCGGTACTTTTTGTCGGTTTTTACGTACTGGCTCGCTTCTCTCGCTTCTATAGCCTACAGGAAGTCATAGGAAAGCTAAGTGGATATTGGGAATCCATTTATACGCCTTATCTGCTAAGAACCAAGGCGAGGATCATGCGGGCGCGTTAGTGACGTCTAACATCCCACAAGAAAAAAAACAAAAAAAATAAAAAAAGGAGAGAGAGCCTTTTATAGTTTCCTGGGGACTTGGAACGAAACGCGAGAAGCTTCCTAACACATTAGCAGCTTTTTTTTCACGTTTTTTTCCAAAACTGATAGATCAGGTTTCGGGTTGCAAAAAGGGAGGGAAACTCAAAACTCGGCTCAATATATTTGGTATTAATTTTCCGTTTTAATATTGTGTGGCTTCTCCTTTCCTCTTCCTCTCCTAAAGCCCAAGTGTAAAGAAAAGATGGCATCTTGTGGGAGTACAAAAAAAACAAAAAAAAAAAAAAACTAAAAGCTGTTTGCTGTTCATCCTGCTCGATGGACGTGTTTGCACTGCTTTAGTGGAGAAATACCATTTTTTTTTTAATAAACTTGCCTTGATAATCGATGGCTGGCGTTCATAATATGGAGCAGGGGGCTGGACCTTGTCCATGTCAATGATCTCCGAGGTCGAAAAAAAATAAAATAAAAAAAACGCTTACGCTTTTGTGTTCTTCCCAATCTTTGAAGATTTTTTTTTTTTAATAAAGGCTTTTATAGAAGGTAGTTGAGCAACTCTCCCTTGCATGCTTGATTAAACTCCCATTCAAGCTGAAGATTCTTGATTCGTATTGGCCTTTGGGCTTTTCTCTCGCTTTTCCCCTTTTTTTCCCTTTTTTTCGTTGAAATTTCGGCCAGACCGAAATCGAATCGAACTTGTTGGGAGTACATGTAAGGAAACGGGAAAAAATTGCGTGCTAAAGCTTTTTTTTCTCTCGTTCTTTTGTAGCCAGAATCTGTTTCTTTTTTTTCTTTTGGGGGGAGTTCGTCGTCGTGCAGTTCAATTACCAGGATTACTGCGGGAGCCCATCAGGAGCCCTGGGCCCAAAGCTTATTAGCTACCAAACTCGTCTCTACTCGTCTCTCTTTCACTCTAGGAGGGGTTCCCTATTTGCTCGTCCTTCTCGTAAGACTTTCTCGTAAGACGCAAGACGTTCAGCCTGGCTTTTTAGCTACTGCTGCTGTTGCATACTTTGCGTTCGGTTTGCGTGGTAGTAATGGATTCCATTTATGGTAGTAGCCGGGGACATATACAAGGGGGGGGGG
>JAGJRP010000646.1:0-34143 GCA_022832235.1 Lepidurus couesii
AGCGAGAGAGAGAGAGGGGAAGAGAGAGAGTCGAACTCGAGAGAACTCGAGAGAAGAGAGAAGAGCTGAAGATGATAAGCATCGGAACAGCCCACAGCATCCGCAACCAGAAACAATGTTTTCGATTCATGTACAGTACTTTCGTACGAAGCAAGCAAACAATTCTGAAAAACGCGTGTATTTGTTTAATGTATATGACGCAAGTCCCGTTCCCGACAGCTTTTCCGAGGTGACTAAATTAGCTTTAATTAATTTAACTTTTTAAGTAATTTTGATTTAATTAATTTGCTTTATTACTTTTTGTACATCGGTACATCGGATCAAACTGATTTGACATGCTCCAGATACGCGTTGCAAAGAATATAGTAAGCAGAAGTTTTGAAACTCTGCAAAGCTTCTGTATCTAAAAAGTCTTGATAAAAATTAAGAAATTAAAAAATAATTCACTAAAAATAAAAACAAATAAACTTTAAAAAATCTTTCGATTCATTTTCGACTTTTTGTGTGTTTTTTAATTATTTCTCATATTTGAATGTACTGTATTTATGTTCACTCTTATTCATTATTAAAAAATCAAAAAGTGGGAGTAAATTGGAAAACAAAATAAAAATAAATACAAAAATAAAATTTAAATAAATAAAAAATGGAGAGGGCGTTCACTTTAAAAGAAGATAGTTTGGCAATAAGTATTGTTAATCATTGTTACAATTTTCTAACAGTAACTAACACCGTTTTCAGTATCTTGTTCGTAACGTTACGAAATACAAAATACAAAAATGAATCGAAATTTTCCATTTAATAATTATAAGTTAAAATTTGCATTAAGAGTGTAAATGTACTATGCCGAATGGTAATGGGCACAAAAGGTGTACTAAGTATAAGAAAGGTGTTGCACTGAGCGAGTTCCAGCTTTTGGACTTAATTTGTTAATTTTATTCAGGTAAAACGGTTTTAGTCAAGGAAATTTGAGGAATTTGACGGAAATTCCATTGGAACCAGCCGGAAACTAGCTTGGCCTAGTTTTCCTCTATCAATTAGGTCTTGCTAGACTTTATGTATGTATTCTTAAAGATGGAATAAATCTCCACGCACCGACCTGTTGCCCTCTGACCCTTTTCATGTTGCAAAATGGTGGGAGTGATGGGAGAAGTATTCACACACATATACATAAACAGCATTACACACGAGGCAACCGATTTTGGCCTAGAATGCTTTCGCCTTCCTTTCCGGTCCCTTCTCACACACATACAAAACATACCATCCGTATTGCACGAGTTGGCTTTAACTTTCTTGCACTCTTCCAACATTTCCATATACCGTCGTCTGGTGGTCTGGTAAACGCTCTCCGTACCAGCTTATGTTACCTTGGGCGTCAAGTATGGAAATGGGATTCATCTCCCCGTCACCTTGGTGTCTGTATCAACATATCAACACACGTAATAGTTACTAGTCCAGTATAAACCTTTGCGGGATTTTTTATTCGTTAAATTGCTCAAGTTTTATCGGTTTATTTTGGCTTTTTTTTGGTACGTGAGCTTCTTTTGGCGTTGTACCAGATTCTCTATACGAGCCATAAGCAAGTACCGTACTGTACAACACATCCGTGGTGAAGAGGATCCCAAGCTGGAAGAGAAACCGATCTGGCGAACGTTTTCAGAGCGAGCGAGGAAAAAAAGAAGAGCGTGTGAACTCGCAACTCGATTCGGTGGTGTTTGTATCAGTGCATGCCGGGTTCAGAAACAAGTACTGGCCGCATGCATAGATGCAGATAAGAAATGCGATGGAAATCTGGGAACAGTGCATCACGCAACCTGCGCTTTATAAGGTGAAGTGCAGAAAAACTGGCTTTTAGGTGTGAAAAAGTAGTCTTCGAGTTCTTGGCCAGTCCCTTTAGTATAGGAAGCCAGATTCCTTCACGTCTCCTCCCAGTTATATAAACGGAGTCCCGAGTTTTACTGTTGGCTCATGATAAGTTCATTAGTATACAGTTCTGGTTCGGTTGCCAATTGTTTGTATCTATTTATTTCCAGAAAGGGGCTAATGTTTTTCCGCCCAATTATTAAGGGGTATAGTCGAAAACACAAAATCTTTTAATTTTGTTTTAAAGATTTTATTTTCCACGTGTTACGATCGAGCATGAGAACAATTCCTTGACAAGTTCATTTACTTTGCTCGGATCGCACACATTATTGGGAGTAAAATGACTTCTTGGGCCTTTGCCCTTCACATGGGAAAATCCGCAGTCAACTGAGCACAGCACAGTACAGTCCATACGTCCCAAAGCGTAACACACGTGGAAACGTGTAGAGGGAGGCACAAGTATTTTTTTTAATATACGAAGAAGGAAGAAATTGGCGCATTATTAGATGAGGAAGATTCGTTTTAAAAAAATTTAAAAAAAAGAAAAAGGGAGAAATTAGTTAGGGACATGGCTGCACTTTGGTACGCTTTGGTACGCTTTGGTCTATGGGAAGAAAGAACGTTTTTGCTCTGTAAGTTTTCTGCAGAGATGAAGAATAATGGGGTACCAGGTGCTGTTGAAGCTGTTGGCTCGTTTGGGAAGGTGGAAAAGCACTAGGAACCACGTACCACGTACTCTGTGAAACGATGAGCTTGATGATTTAATCGTGTGAGAAGAAGCCATTCATTTAGAACCATAATATATGGGAACGAGTGCAGTCAAGCTTAAAAATTCGTAGTTTTTGTGGGGTACTTGTTTGGTTGAAAGGGCCCCCTTCAAGTCAAATTAGATCAGGATTAAAAAAAAAATAAACTCTCGACACACGAGATCCTTGTAAGTGTTTGACCGGCGTGTGAATTCATTTTTCGCACTTTTTTGTCCTTATTCTTCTTTATTTTATTTTTTATTTTTTCAATGTACATATTTTGCTCAGACTCATGGAACCATAACAATTCAAGCTAGTTTAGGCGCAGGCGTTGGCGGAAATGGCTTGTCTGGATGCAAACCAATTTATGGATCACAATTCTCCCTCATTTTACAGGAAAGAACATGAAAAGGAGAAAATAAGAGTACTCGGGAATACACATAAAAATTAGAGTACTCGGCAGCGTAATCATTGTCTGCAACAATCACATTTTGAGCTTCGATGGATTTTTTTTTTTTTTTTTTTTTTTTTTTAACGAACTATATCGCTTAGCGACACATTATCGTCTTCGGCATTCCTCTCTCTTCCATACGTTACTTTACGATTTACTGGTCAATGACTAGGATCATTATATTAATGATCGGTAAAATAATATAGCGTCGATAGATTATTTTGTTGTCTCCATTTTTTAGTCTCCATTATTCCAAATACGACGAAATTGGCTCAAAATATTTTGAATAATACTTTCAATATTTTTTTGAAATATTTTAATATTTTTAATAATATGTTCATGTTTTCTAAAGTTATACTACCAATAATATTTAGGCTTAACATATTATTTTTTTAAGTTTGACCGTTCACGAGTTATGGGTATGCTCACATTGGGTCGTGACGTCACGAAGGTCTCATGGCGTGGCTTAGGGTGCCTTGTTACCATGGTTACTGTTTACCTTGAAACAGTAAACAAAAGTTGTAGGGTACCAAACTGCTGTCTGTGACGTCAGAAAGTCTCTTGTCCCTGTTTCGGGATTTCTGTCTTTAGTAGTCTAATTACTTCGCTCATGATGGGAAGCAACACAGAAGTAGAAACTAGATTTGATGCTCTATTTAAATTTTTTTTATTTAAGGTACATTTTTATTTCATTTTTGTGGCTATTGCACTTTGAAAACGAGACTACTGTTTGGTTTTCAAGCAGGCTAGCGTGAGAAAATCCGGCCTTGGGATCTTCTTTCCCGAGATGCTCGAGTTAATGAGCCCTCGCAGCCCGTACCGCACTCCGATCTTGGGGCTATGTAGACTATATAAATAAATAACGAGTCGACACAGTAGCCGTCTTATTCTATTGCGTTTACTCAGGTAATAGCTCTTTGCGTTGGGTTTGCTTGCACCTTGTGCTGCCAGCTTTACAAGCGGAAGAAAGAGAGAAAGACAGGAATAAAAAAAGGGAACAAAAAATGGTGGGAATTGCCCACAAGCGGTTTTACACCATTAATTTGTCTGAAAGGTCTCCTAGTTACCTAGACCTTTTCTTTCCGAGATGTTCTATTCCTTCAATTACTCTACGAAAATCACTCCAAGGACTCTACATCCCTAAAATCTAAATAAAATACATATTAAACCCTTTTTCCTATTTCTCTTTAACTGTGATCTATTTTTATTTTATTTTTTAATTTATTTTTTAATTCATTAAACCGGCGCCTATTGCCTCGGGCTTTATTTGGTGTACGGTTTATGTTCATATTATATAATCTTTATTTTATTTACGTTTCTATTTCTATTTTTTATTTATTTGAATTATGTTTATACTGTATATGTATAAACTTTTATTTGTTACACATTCTGCTGCTTTATTTAAAATGAAGTCTCCTATTTATGACAATTTTTTTCCATTTATTAATCGGCGTAGGCAATAGCCTATTGCTGAGACTTTATTTAAAATAAAGTCTATTTATGACAAATGTTTTTTTATTTATTTATTGTAAGTCTTTTCGTTGTCATTTCATTTTATTTACAAGAAATCTTTTCATACATCTTTTATTTTCCTTTCAAATTATTTTATGAATTGATCACGATAAAGAAAAGCCAAACTTTAGTTTCTTCCCAGGTTGACTTGGTTCTCTCTCCCAAAAAAAAAAAAAAAAAAAAAGTGGGCTTGAACTCTGAAATTAGATGGAAGAACCTCTTTTTTCATTGTTGCGCGCTTGCCTTGGTTTGACAAATGTGTTCCCATATGCTCCACGTGTTACGGGTTTGCGCCGGCACTTGTATGCATTAAGAGCATAATCCAGCCCCAATAAGGTGGGCTATTTTATGTATTTTATGTTACATGGGAAAATATGCCGCGCAAACCTTCACAAGACGTAAGGATTTTCGTTATAAATTCCGCGTCGCAAGTCGTGCTCAAATGAGACATGCGAGCTTAACGAGCGTAATTACGTCCTCTATACTTTTTGTTCAGGAGAAGGCTAATGAAGGCGGTTTTTAGAGTTTCTTAAAAACAACAACTCAGGCCAAAAAAAAAAAATTAAAAAAAGTCCAACACACCACGCAAAAGCCCATATTGTGCGCGCTCTTCATGAAAAAGAGATGCGCTATAAACTTTCTACTTCGCTAATTGTCAAATAACCTCTCTGGCGAGGTTTCATTTGCGTATCCCACCCGCGAACGTGACATGTTATCTTGTTGCTCAAGAAACTTTTTTTCCCCCGGTGAACTACCATACAAGGCGTTGTCTTGGCTCTTTTTTTAATATTATTTTCTGTTTTTTGGGGAGGGTTTATTTACTTTTTTTATTTTTTGTATTTTATTTTTTGGACTACTTTTAGTTCTGACGTCTTTGCCTCGTTTCTAGACGTATACTGTACAGTACGGTGGTTGTTAGGTGAAAGGCAATGCAAAACAGTGCAATTAATTTTCTCGCGTCAGGCGTCACACAAAAACGAAACATGCAACGGGAAAAAAAGTGGGAAAATTGTTATTAATTTTTTTATTTTTTTAATGGACCCCACCATATCTTCCTTTTGCTTCCCTACCAAGTCCTTTGGAAGAATATGGTATTCGCTTTGCAGGAAATACAAAAATAATAAAAATTAGATCTGATCTAACCTTTGACGTCTAGCGGGGGGAAATCAAGACTTCTCATTTGCATAGGAAATTAAGGGAAGGGTACCGCACCTTGAAACTATTAAATGAGTAGCCCGGAGCTGGGAATGTACCATGGGGGATTAACACAGGTTGGAAGTATTGGATGGGAAGCTGCTTTTTAAGAAGGTAATAATCGTAACAATCAGAACGAGAACGATTTTCTGACTTGATTTGCATATTGCTGGAACCCCACCTTTCAATAACTTGCCATTGGAAATCAATTTACTGGACTTTCTTTTCTTCTTATTTTGGTTTGAAAATAAAATGAAGAAAATAAGATGAAGAAGAAATAAGCAAAAAAGGCAGATGCAAGAAGAAGAGCATTTGAAATAAAAACGGGGAGAAAAAAGTACTAACCCATTTCCCAAAGATGTTAGATGTTGGAATTAGAAATGCTTGATTACAAAAGTGGCTATTTGGACGCTGATGTAATATAAACGTTCGAGGAAAATGCGTGTGTGAGCGTTATTGTTACCATCCCAAGCTCGTGTAAGATGAATCCTCGGAGATAACGAGACTTCATCTATGCAAAGGGACCAATTCATTATGCTAACGAAGGCACCTGGGAAAATTAATAGCCTCGTTTCAATTGCCCCTTTTTGGTTGGTTGGCCTTCTTTTGTGGGACCTTTCTATTTATATTTAGAGAGAATGTGCAACAGCACGTCCTGGGCAGCGGAATTGGCCCATAAAGCACCAGCAAGCTCTTTTATTTATTTATTTTTATTTAAAAGAAAACATTTAGAAGAACAAAAGAAAAATCATTCCTTTTTTTAAAATTTCCTACTTGAATTCATTTTTTTTAATAGATTTATTTTGTATGCATTTTAGACGTTACGTTTAGACTTTCTTGGCGGAGGAGATGCTGAATGATCCTCCCACTTCAAGACAATCATTAGGGAATGTTTTTTAGTTGGTTTCCTTTTCGTGCAATTTTGGGGGAATTTTTTGGCGCGTGAGTTCGAAAAGTTGGTCAAGCACCCGGTTGGGGGAGGGGTTAAGGAAGGTCAGAAGATTGTGTTGAAATAGCGGATAGGGCACCTTTTATGCGAAGCAATACGTTATTTTAAGGAAGAGGGAGCTCATTTGAAAGGGAAATGCCGGCTTTTCCATCATTTCCACCATATTCGCACACGCGGCCTACTTTAGGAAGGAAAGCGAGGCCGAAGACCACGAAAGAGAAAAATCCTCAGGACTCTTTTTCTTCAATATTTTTACATTTTCTGTTCATTTCTTCGATTGCTCTTGCTCGTCCGACGCCGAAGGGCAACGCGACATAAGGAGAGACTCGACATAAGGACGGCTCGACATAAGGACGACGCGACATAAGGACTACAAACCCCGACTTAAGAACTGCGAACCCCTACTTAAAGACTAGGTTAGGTTAGGACTAGGTTAGGTCAGGTTAGGCTAAGACTAGGTTAGGTTTGGTTAGGTTAGGTTAGGACTGGGTCAGGTTAGGACTAGGTTAGGTTAGGTTAGGCTAGTTTAGGTTTGGTTAGATTAGGTTATTACTACCTTAGGTTAGGTTAGGCTAGGACTAGGTTAGGTCAGGTTAGGCTAAGGGTGGACTCACACTGGAGTGCCTAAGCCCTTGAGGATAGACAGCTCATAGACACCAACACCTGTCGTGAGCAGGAGGTAAAGGCGGGGACAAGGTAATTCGTAGGATGTGGCGAAAAATAGTTTTCTTCCTAAGTCATATTGGTCAAACACCCTTTTGTGACCCTGCCTCATTCAGTTAACGGGCTATCCATAGCTAGCGGCCGAAAAAGCCCACTGCCCNTTGCTGGTAAAGGACGTCACAGGCACTCAGGGACTTTAGGCCTCATAGGCACCCAGTGTGAGGCCACCCTAAAACTAGGTTAGGTTAGGTTTGGTTAGGTTAGGTTAGGCTAGGACTAGTTTAGGTTAAGCTAGCTTAGGTTAGGTTAGCTGAGGTTAGGACTAGGTTAGATTAGGTTAGGTTGGGTTAGGCTTAATTAGGGTTAGGGGTTTGTAGTCCTTAAGTCGGGGTCGGGTGCACCGAAGTCCTTCCGTCGAGTCGTCCTTGTGTCTACGTCGCCTTCGGACTCGTATCTCGGTTCGTGTTATAATTTTGAAATCTTTCGGGCATTTTTTGGCTGTGGTGTGTGATGCGTTAACTAGGCCCTTGTCAGCCCAAGTGGGAATCTTCCCATTTTGCCTGTGACGTATAGTTTCTTATTGGAAGGAATTGGATTTGGATTTGGAAGGAATGACAAATCTGGATATTTGAAAACGAGGTAGTTGGCCCCAAGGCAAACTTTACCGTCTTTCTACTGGTAGTAATTTTATTAATTATATAAATTATTTCAAGACAGTTGAAGGAATTTCTATCCAATTTATTTTATTCATTTTTTTTTAAAACCAGCATTGTGGGTGGCTGTGGTGTGGAAAGGGTTATGAGGGCTCGCTTAATCAAGTCCAATTGCCATAGACATTGTTTTTCCCCCTTTGAGTTTCTGGTGGCCTCAGAGATCGGAGAGCGAAAGACAATAGGGTTTTAAATTTGGATGCGGTCCGTGAGAGCTGGAGAGCGTCAAGAAGAACACAAGGGAAGAGAAAGACGAGGACGACGTTTGTGGTAAAAGGTCAATTTCCTTGTTCCCTTATGCAAATAATGACTTGCCGAGCTGGGAAACTGACACTTGGACAGCCATTGTCGAAAACCACATTTTTACACCGTCGACAGTGGCTTTCGGAGTATTTTTTTATTTATTTTTTTAAAAAGGATAGAAAAGATACGAAACTGAATGTGCGTGGGGGAGGCCCCAACAAGGGTTTACTTCTTTTCCATTTAATTACATTTTATTTTCATTTTTATTTGATTCGCATTTCTTCCAAGGGAATATCGTTTCCTTCAGCCAATAGGACAAAAGGGCCGAGCGAAGTGTACCAATTCGAAAGGAAATTAATTGACGTATTGAAGTCATCCCGTGCCACTTCTCTCTCTCTCTCTCGCTCACTCTCTGGCAACCAAGAGTTCGTTGGCTTTGTTTATTCAAGGAAACGCTATGCTATTTTGCGCGCCACGCCGACATCAAGCTCCGCAGACACATCGCTTGTTCTCGAGGTAACAAAAGGCCAGCAGTGTAAATACGGACAACCTGGTTCTCTTATGCATCCCATCATATACCAACGATTTTCACTTCTTTGCTCTTTTACAGTGGGTACTGCTGTTGCTCGGATATGACATTTCTTCCGTGGCAGTCTTTTGTGTGGGGCTATGAGGTCTTTGGGTGTATGGGGAGGGATAGCTCATCTTTTTACCGCCCAAAAGATGATGCGTCTTCAGACCGCAAGGTTACCTCAACTCGACATTTGAAGTTTGAAAGAATTTCCCGGGGGCTGCGTTTTAAAACATTGAACAGTTTCCATTGGGATCGCTTCTCCTTTATAGTATGACGTGACGTTTAGGAGCCAGAGAGGGACAAGCCAAAATTCCCCCATTTTAGGAGGAATTTTTGAAATTTTGGTCCCGTCATCCGTCTATCCATCCCACTTCTTGACTGTTGGTACCGGTGCAGTTGCGTGGTGCTGCTGTTGTGTGGGGAAGGCCGTTGGAGGCGCGATTGATGTTGGGAAGCTTTTATGCACTCAGCGACTGATTTGACAATAGGTCAATACTGTGAAAGCTGACAAAAAAGACGCTTTTTCTTTTCTTTTTTACCCCCGATCTTCTTCACTGTCTCCCACTTTTATTTGAGGTATTCGAGACACCGTATGTATCTATGGCGGGGGGAAATATTGCTCGATCATTATGGCTTTTGTGTTGCAGCAAGCGCAACAATAGACGCAGAAAATCTTCCAAGATTTACTTTCTAGAGTGTCGGGGGGAACACACAAAAAGGCTTGGAAGAGTAGTACATTTTGAAACGTAACATCTCCCAAGACGTTTTCTTTTTATTTTATTTCATTTTTCTTAGGGAGTTTTGATTGGTTTTTTGTGGAAGGGGAACTTGACAATAGGAACGTGGGTTAACTTGGGACCTTGTTTTGTCTTCTTTCTATATAAATATATCTTGCTATTGCTATACGGACGGTACTGGCCGGTTTTCTCCTCACACTAATTGTTCGTTTCTCGTTTCTCGCGCCAGACGCAATTTGCGTGATTTGTTATTTGTTAGCCCCCAAAGCAGCAAAAGAATGTTACATCAGCATTGTCTCGCTCAAAATTTTCTCTACTCGACTACATAAATAGCAACTAATTACACTTGTTCCTTTTTTTTTTTGCAAGACAGTATTTACCTACCATGAAAAGCTTTTCTGACTTGAATCAGCTTTTCCTAGAATCTCATTTGATTTTTGATTTTTGTACTAATTTAAAAAATAGAAAAACAAAGAAAGGGCACAAATTGAATTTAGAGAAAATGAGCTTGAACACATTTGGGCCATGAACTACATGTAATTTGGGTGTAAGGCTTCTAAGGCGATTTAATTTCCTATTTATTTTTTTTAGCTACAAGAAACAAGAAAAGCTTTCTGGAAGTGTTTTTTTAATCATCTCTTCACCAAACCGAAACGTTCCAAAAAAAAAGTTCGGTTTTCAGGTTTTCGAGATCGTGAAGCTCGATAAAGCAATCCGGATTAAACGATCCTGTTTATACTTTGTGTCCTCTTAGCCTTGGATAATCAACCTCATTATGAATCTTGGAGGCCGAGTATGGAAAAGAAAGGAACTTTTTTAACATTTTTTTTAAGCCGATAGGTCTTTTTTACTTCATTTTATTTTAATTTTCTTTCATTTCCTTTCGTCCGTAGCGAGTTAGGAGCAGGTTTCCAACAGCCTGATAAGCGGTCTAACGGAATTGACGAAGCTAAAAATAACAATCAAGGCTCAGACGAGAGACGTAGATATCGCGGTAAGGGGTCGTCCGAGGTCAAATACCGTGACCGCGAGGCCGACCTACATTTCTCAACCAATTCCACGTCTACGCCGCATTTACAACAGGAGACCCCGCCCCTCCTCCCCTCCTCCCCTCCACCCTCTTTCCTGCCCTTGCTCGACTTGCCGAGTTATTGTCTGTTGTGATGTGTGGATGTGTATGTGTGCCCTCGACCCTGTATTTAAAGCTCTTGTCAAACAAAATGACCTCGCTCGATTGACTCGGCTGACAGATGGGCGAAGAGTAAGTTTAGGCTATGCTTGAGCGATCCCTAAACGCCACTTTTTTGGGACTATTTAGGGTAGAGATGGGTGACCTTACCCTGAACTGAACTCTCTGAAGATTTTTATTATTACTGGGGGGGACCCATAAAGGCGTAGAAAGAGGTGGGGAGCGAGTTTTCACTTGAGAAATATTAGTACTATAAAAAGCCACCCCCTTCAGCGCCTGGGAGGGTTAAGGTTGCGAAAATGGTTGGATGCCTTTTCTTCTTTCTCAACTCGTGTCGTTAGCTTAAGGGCGTTTGCCCATTTGGAGTATCTTCTTGTATTCTGGTTCACATATTCGGTGCATTTTGAGTTTCCCTTGGAGCAGAAAGCCTGTATTGAAGGTAATACTTACAGTTACTATACTATACCTTTTCCTTAAAGAGGGTTCAATGGGGCTTTACTAACAAAAGCCACTGTTTTTCTTCTTCTTCCTTCCATTTCTGGGTTGACTGGTGCGAGTTATGGCAGATTCCAGGCCAAATAAGGTCTCGTACGTCGTACTCCTTATAGTCAGCCTTGAAAACCGAAGAAACGATATCGACCGGGTATGGAAAAGCCAAAGTTCTTTGATTTTGAGGGAGAAAAGCTCTTTTCAAACTCCACAGGTACTCGAGTACTTGACGGATTCCAATGTAATTGCTCTTTATAACGTCAAGCTGTGGATGTTTGGCTCCACGGGATCCCTTTCTATTAAGCCCGAGAGGTGGACATCCTCTTTCAAAGGACAATAGCTACCAATAGTCGACTTTTGTCTTAAAGATAAAAAGAACATGTAATCCTAGTTTCTCCCCGTCACAGGCGAAGTAATAATTAAGCTATTAAAGAAAGAAATTTCGTAGAATTTCGTAGAATTTCGTGGCTTTGGAACATCCCAAACATAGCAGTAACCATGGTACCCGAGCGCTTTATTTAACATTTTAAGGCTCTCCCGTATATCTTAGCTCGGTATAGGCGGTTAGCGTGGGGAATTCCCATGTTTCGGAACAACTTTTCGTTAAATCTAGCAAATTTCCATGAAAAAAATCTTGGAGAGTAAGCTAAAGCATTCTAATACACTAGTAGTCTACCTTTTTCCAATGAATAATACATTAGGAGCATGCAAATTAAGTGTGCAACTTTGTGAAATACGTTGCCTAAATATGTCCTTCGATTGTGCACTAGCTTTTAAAAGAAAGAAAGCTTTCGTTTCAGATTGCTTTCAAATCTGATGTGATAAGCCGTTTTTGAGAAATCTTGTTCCGAATGTTCGACTTGATTCGACTTGAGGACGACTTGATTCGTCTTGATTCGTACTTGATTCGAGTTGATTCGACTTGATTGACTCGAAGACGACTTGATTCGTCTTGATTCGTATTTGATTCGTCTTGATTCGACTTGATTGACTCGAAGACGACTTGATTCGTCTTGATTCGTACTTGATTCGACACATTAAAGATGACTTGATTCGTACTTGATTCGTCTTGATTTCAAGTTGATTCGACTTGATTCGTCTTGATTCGACTTGAAGATGACTTGATTCATACTTGATTCGTCTTGATTCGAGTTGATTCGACTTGATTCGTCCTGATTCGAGTTGATTCGACTTGATTCGACTTGATTTGACTTGAAGACGACTTGATTCGTACTTGATGCGTCTTGATTCGAGTTGATTCGACTTGATTTGACTTGAAGACGACTTGATTCGTACTTGATTCGAGTTGATTCGACTTGATTCGACTTGATTCTACATGAAGACGACTTGATTCGACTGGAAGACGGCTTGATTCGGGAAATTGTGCTGCTAACATCATCAAATTGTGGTGACCAATTTTACTTTTCAGAACCAAACAAGCGTAGAAACTTTGCCGGCAATTAGCTATATGTTTCTTTCTATTACTTTCTTACGCAAGGCTTTTGCAAAACAATAACAAACATCAGTGCCATCTGTGACTGTTTCACATCAATAAGCTAATAAGGTATACGGGAGCCGGACAAAGTAAGTCGTGTCGAGTCACGGCAAACTGTCCTATTCTTCGCTAGCGTTATATAACATGAGTATCCTCTTTTTAGGACGAAAAACCTGTAGCTGATTGACCACACCCCTTACGGATCCTCTTCTTCCTCATGAAAATGCGCTTGGGATTTTATGGATTCCCAGAAGCGTCTTTGGAAGCCTTTTGGAAACGGTTTTGACAAATGAATCGCGAGAGTAAAAGTTCATGAGTTATTTGGAGGCCTTGAAATAAGACGTTTTTAAAGTAGCCGTTAAGGATTCCTCTCTTGTTTAAATTATCAAGCTCCTGTTGGCGAAGAATGCACTATCCGTGACCTGTATCACGCGTCTTTGCGTGTTGCTAACCCATCCGGTGCGGTGGCACAATTAACACACGGCAGATGCCCTTTTTCCTTTTTATATGGCTATTAAAAACCGACTCCCTTAGGGACGTTTCATAATTATTGGCCGATCATCCTTTACTTTTTTCTTTCCTCCCTCCCCCCTTTTCATGTCCGCCCTAGCTTTCAAACTAGCCCCTTATTATTCTTATATACTTATAACCCTTATTCCAATTTTTTTAATACCCTGATGGCTGAGCTCGATTTGCCTCGTTTTGGCAATTTCCTTTCTTTACAATCTGCGACTTTGTCTTTTGTTTTCTTGGCCGTTCCAAACTTGCTATAGGGATGAAAACACGATTTTTTTTATTTTTTTTTATTTTTTTTAGGCCAAGTGTCTAATCATTTTTACGAGCTCCAAGTCAAAGTTAAAAGTTTCTGCAGCACTCCAGGGATTTCTCTGTAAACTCGGTAAAAATCGCATCGGAGAAAACGTAGGACTTTTTAAACGAGGAGAGTGGGCGGGATGAAGGAGATTTACGACTTGAACCTTCAAAAACCTTGGCGTCTTAAAGCCACAGACGGTAAAAAAAAAGTGGAGTTTATAGTACTGAGTCCTTTAGTATGCTTATTATGAAAGAATTACCCTGGGATATATGGCTAAATGTGGCCCCGCCCCTCGAATGAAGTCAAATGGAGGCACTCCTTTAATTAGCTGGGACCATAAATGTCAAAACGTATGGCCCGAGATTTGGATCAGCTCTGTTGTTGTTATTTTCGTTATAGATGTATGGAACTAGCTCTTAACCTTTTTTTATTTTTATTTTAGCTTACTCTTCATTTGCTGGGATAATTCACAAATATCAAAAAGGGGATAACACGGAGATAAGCATTTTCTTCGTGACTGAGAGGAGTTGAAAAGATGCACAAGGATTTATCGAAATGACACGGGACTGGTGTTATCTCCCTTGGCCCATCTATTGAATTATTAGGATTTTTTTTCTTTTTTTTTTCTCTGTTCTCTCGCTCTTAAGGCCACGGTGCACTGCCAGGAGTTGATAATTTTTTTTGTCAAAAGATGGCGCTGATGTCATACCATTTCTCAGCAACAGGTTCTCCAGTTTCGGAAATCCGAGATAAAAATGACACTAGTGTGTATTATGGTTTCAAAACGTAACTAAATCCGGAGAACGTGTTGTTCTCGGTGTAATTTCATAAACTTTAAACAAGAAATTTAAAGAAACAGTACGAGATAATCGAAAAATTGTTTTTCTAAAAGTATTTAAAAGTACAACAAAATTTAGTTTACCTACCGCTTAAGATTTTGATACATTATTTATTTGAAATTTTCATAACTGGAACACTATGGAAAAAGTGAGTGAAACCGACATTCAACATGAAATTCAGCAGGTAAAGTAGATTTATATATATCCCGTTCATTACTGTCATAATACAATTGCATTATACTGCGCAGAGAATGAGAATGTTCGAATCAAAATTTGCCCTGTTGTAGCGCCATAAGGGGTTTACAAAGGTTCCAAACGCTTTACAAGGGTTCCTTTCCGCTTTATAAGGGTTTCGCATAAGGTCCCGATTTACTTTTCGTATTACAATAAGAAATGTGCTCCTTCGTACTATAAACACGAAACTACTCTTTCGAAGCCTAAAACTCTTTCGTTATGATACTCTTTGGCATTCTCGTTTTTATTACTGGAAAAGGTAAATAGATTTTGTTCGGATTCAAAGTTGACGTTGGCAAATTTTCTCTCGGTTCAACGAATCTTCACATTAGTCCCTTTTCACGTTGCTCTGACCTTTTCTCTTCTTCCCCTCCAGAAATCCAGCCTATTTAGCTATTCTTCCCATTTGGTGAACGAAAAAAAAAGGAAATAAATCAGGGCCTTAAAGATTTGCCACCCTTGGATATCCTAATATCTTCCTGCTTGGTGGGCGTTTCCCCCTCTCTTTTTTTGCTTCATCTGTCCCCTTCTTGGGAGTATACCAAGTGCTGGATACTTACCCTAAAAATGGTGCTTTTCTTGTGCAATGCTTGGAAAATTTGAGAAATTGCTCCAACTATTTCCTCAAATAGGAAATATGTCTTAAAAATACAGTCTGATAGGTGACTCCGCCCCTGTACCAGGTGGTGAGTAATAAGTTTTAGTATCCCTGCAAAGGTCTTCTTCTACTTTTTTTCCTATAGTTTAAAAAGGGGTCGTAAATCATGACACACTAAAAGCTAGGCCATGAGAGTTAACATTAACACGTGATATCACTCATGGGGTTAGAGGACTTTAGGCTTTAGTTTTTTTTTGTTTTTTTTTTTAAAGGGAACAGTTGTAGGGTAAATATAAAAAGCTTTTTTCTATAAAGTGTTATAGAAAAAAGCTTTTTATATTTTTTTTTATTTTCTACAAGAGTACTAGAAGGGAGACAATAGTTCCTTTTTTTAGTGTTTAACTTATCAAGAGTTCCCGGGACAATCGTAGGACTAAACTAGGGGCCAAATTGTGTAACCTCAATGACCCGTTTCCCAGAAAAAAATAACTAAAAAAGTGTATCCTCTTCAATTGTCTTTTTATGGCCCACGTTGGCTTCTTTCGCTCTGAAACCTGTTGGAAATCGCTCTTTTACCAAGAATCCTAGAGAGTTTTATGGGTACACCGTGATAACAGTATATCGATCATGATGTATTTTTTTTTATTAATTTACTATTGTTATTGTTTATTGTTGGTTTTATTCAGCTTATTCTACTGCTTGTTGAGTTGTGGGAAAATTAGAGTATAGTGACTTGGAACGAGTTTTCTTGGGGAGATTCTAGTACGTACGATGCTGATGCAGATATGCTGGGCAAGCTGAATTTAAACAAGCTTTTTTGGATTGAGATAGCAAATTTGTCCTAGGGTGGAGTTGTTGATTAGTCTCCCACCGCGCGTCGGAGAGCTTGATAGTGTTGAATAGAGACAAAAGAATCAAAAGCAGCTGTGATCTATATATTAATCATGCGCCGCGTTCGTTTTTACGATATTTCATGTAAGTTAAGTCAACTTAAAAGTCTAACCAAGAGTAGCTTGTAGTTCGAGAGGGTTCCTCAGTCATCTTCAACATCCTCAGCCATCCTCAACATCTTCAATTGTCCGGATAGTTCTAAAAACTGTTTCAAGAATGAAAGAAATTAACTGCATCACGGGACAAAAACGATAATTTGGTATTGAAATCCATACTCGACAAACGAACAATCTGTATATTGTTTACTTTCGACAAGCACCGCCCCAGGGGTGGAGCAATTGTAAACTTATATGTTTATAAACGTTCGTTTTGAACTCGAGACTTTCCAAGTCGACTTCCGTAAACTTTCAAAGTTTAGACGTTTTGACTATAATTATAAACGAACGCTTATAAGCGTAAGTCAATAGCTAGGTTGAAGTCAAAGGTATAGAAGCATAAAACGAACGCGGCTATGATAAGTTGAGGCGAAACGCTTTTAAGCAATAATGAAAATTTCTTTGGGTTTTATTTCACTTTTTTTAGGATTTTTTTCTTTGTTGCGTGGCTATGTTGCTTTGTGTGTGTGATGTCGGTATCTATATCTGGCCAATCCGGAACCGCTGGAATCCGGTAATGGCGCAAAAAATGTAATGGAAGCTTTTACATGGATCAAGTAGAGTGTCCTGGCGCAGAGTCGTAAACAAAGGCAACAAACAAAGAGGAAAAGACTCCCACAAAGCGATGGCCATATAAAACTGGGCCTTCAAAAAGTCGTGCTTGGGAGTTGGTTTGGCTGGCCATTTGACTGATCGTCATCACACAAAGCGAGCGTTAATGACTCCATAAAATGCGACCGTTGTTGTCAGCTTCTTTGCCCTCCATACCAAACCCAAGAAAAACATAATAAAAAACGTAAAAAAAGTGTATGTTTGAAAGGTGTAACATTCGAACTTTTACTCAGAGAAAATAAGTTATTGCGTTAAGGCCATATGGATTAGTCATAGACGATTTAAGGCTCGTTTTATTTGATTTTTTAGGGAGGGTATTTCCCTCCCCCTTATCCCAACAAAGGAGCGTAACGGTACACAGTGGTCCAATGATCAGTCTTAAAAACGGTAATGATTGCAGAGCAAAAGCAGTTGATCACTGAAGGACCTCCAAAAAGTGACAGGTAAGCGTTCCATAAAAAATTCAATAAAAAATAAGAAAATAAAACTTTGTGTTTTCAGGGAAGTTTTCAGGGAATCGGAATGAGCTCACGCCGGAATGCTTTGTAGTTCCTGGGAAATTCAAGCCGAGTTCTGGGAGGAGAAGGTAAGTGTAATATGATCTATGAATCTGAACAATATGTAATAGTTTTTTTAAAGTAATAGTTTTTCCCTCTCTTCTTGGGTTGGGACTGTTTAAGGTTATTTTTTTAGTTTCGATTTATCAAGCTTAGTTTGGCTGCAGTGTACGGTACATGTACGTGTATTACAGTTTTGCTTACTTCACGGTCAGAGGTCAAATTAGAACAATGTTAGCTAGGATTGGTGGCTATTGAGGCGGTCACCCAAAAGCTTGCCCAAAAGAGCGGGTCCGTGTCTATTGTCACGAGCATAGCTAATACCAGGTCGGTAAGCCAAGCCATGTTCCGTCGAAAATGGGTGTCCCGCGTCGGGCGCTTGTTGTTCACTGTTTTGCTCATTAACGGTGTAAAGCCCACACAGAAATTTGCATCTAAACTGACGTTTCAGGCAACTCTGCTTTTTTCTTTCCTTATGCTCTTTATGTCGTACAAAATGGTATGCAAAGTTGGGGAACTTTTCATTTCATTTTTTTCCTTTTAAATGTATTAGCCAAAACGGTTTTGGTAAAGAAGAGATGAAGGAACTCCACACCTGTCAATTTACATTTCATTAAAGAAAAATATTTAAAAATATAAAATACAAAGAGAAAATTACAGAGAAAAACTACTTTAAAGAGAAAAGTATGGGAAAATTTTAGCTGGAATAGTTTTTTTTTTTTTTTGGGGGGGGGGATTTTTAAGAGTGGTACTTTGGTGAACGTGTCCTGTTTCCCACTCTTCTGGCGGAGAATTTTCTTATTTTTTATCATGGCAAAAGAGAGGGAAAAAATGACTGCCTGGGATAATTATGGTTAATTGTTCTCAATGTTACGTTATCCTAGTTTGGACGTGACTTATAGCTCGGCCTGAGCTTCTGTTCTGCACACTTATGGTAGTAGTGGTAAGTAATATTTTTTCCTCTGACTGGGAACTCAAATTATGTTGGAAGGGAGAATGAAGCAAATCCTCATCAAGCTCAAACAACATAAACCGTAGGAATATATAGTGAACAGCCAAGTCCGGTTCTCTTGGTCATGTTCGTGAAGATCCGGGATGAGACATTGCATCCATCGGTTTTCTGGCATGACCGCATCTAGTTTTTGTAATCATTCATTACACTTTTCTTTGGACGGGGGAGCAAAAAGAACACGTGAGTTTTTTTTTTTTACATTTTTTTTTTTTTTTTTCCTTGAGGAGGAACTCGAACTTGGCGGTTCGGTTTTGTTGTTCCAAGTGATGTTAATCAGATATAAATCTGTCTCTAAGAGGTCCATAATGTGATGTGTGTTTCGCACTTTTCTTTTCATTTTACCAAGAGGAAAGAGAAGCTGGCTATTTCAAGGTCTTCTGGGGACACTTCGATCCAATACCGCAAATGGGAGGATATAAAGTAAGGAAAAGAAGGAAACGGCTATTGTCGTTAGTGTGCAAATGAAGGAAACGTGTTCCATATAAAGCTGAGAGAGTGCGCGCATCCGTGGGATCTTTTGGTCGTAGGGCTAATGCGTGAGTCCTTGATTGTTTTTCGAGGGCTTTTTTCGACCCCGCGAGGAAATTTATAGTGATGGGCCAAAGTGATAGTACGAGGAATGCTAGAAATGTTTGTCGATATCGAAAGCGTTCCAATCCGTCCTCGTAAATTCCTCGGCAACGCTAATAAATCCTCATTTTAATAGGTTCACCTGTCCTTGCAGTGACTTCGCTGTGGTTTCGAGCGAAACCAAGAAAAAAAAACTTGTGGGATGTTCAACGATGGAAATCTTGGATCTACAAGTTTTTTTTTGTTTTTTTTTTGTTTTTTTTAATTACTGAAAGCAGTGTGGATTTGGAGGATAGCGTAAACTACACTCTAAAATTAATTGAATTAATTGAATAGCAAGCTATATACTTAAGCTAAAAGTCTATTGTTAAGTTAATTTATTACTAATAAAACCTTAATCAAATGCGGCCACTGCGAATGATCTTTTTGTTTAATCTACATTTAATCCTGATCGTGCATTTGCAAACTTGGCAAAAAATGCGGCTTCCTTCTATTTTCCAAATTTCATTCATATTCGAAAGCTTCCTATGGCCGAAACCGAAGGACTGAATACCTTCTGTATTGCACCACTAAAATGTGAACATATCCGTCAAATTCCGTCCGTTCATCCTGTCAAACGTTACTTGCGTAGGAATACTCGATTTCTCCCCAACCTTAAGCCAATTTAAAATCATAGATCAAACTTCAGTCTATCTCTTCATATCCATAGCGCAGGGTCCAAGGAGCACGCACAGAAGCTGACATTGATTACGTCGCAAATTTTTCGAAATTTCTCGAAATTTTTCGAAATATTTTTCAAACTTTCTTTTTGCCCTAACTTAGTTACAGTTTCGCTGGTGATGAAAACACACATATCAATAGAAACTAGAGTTTTCACTTTTGTTTAAGACAGCAACAGCCTTTTAATTAATATCGTGTAGACGAATTTGTTTAAAATCAAATATGAAGAACTGTGATTTTAACCAAAAAGTTCTTTGTTTAGTGCATGGTTCTCATTTTATAATGATCTTTCATGTTCTTTTGCTATCATTCTAAATTTTTGAAAGGTTTAGTGGCGTGGTCGACCACGGGGTTTTTGCTTCATAACGTTGTAATGATATTCTGTCCGGGAAAGGAGCTTGACAGGTTCAAGAGTCCAGTTAACATTTCATCTTGCAGACTCGCGTGCCCGTGTTGCATTGGACGTCAGCAAGCAAATAGATTGGAGCTGCGAGCACGGATGGTTCACGTCACACCTTGTATAATTACAGCCGTAGCTAAAAGCAAGTACTAGATCAATGCTATTATCCTGCCTTCTGGCTTTGTGCATTCGGACGTGGATTGGGGTAATCAATTCTAGCTACAATGCGTTGCTAATTTTGCAATCCAATTTGCCTAGTTTTATTTTCAGAGGCGGTCCTGCCCTTTATAACACTGGTGCTTACATATAGCCTAATTTTGCAGCTGTCTTGTGCATTTTGAGCCATGCGTGCAAATGTTTGACGATGTAATGATGCGTGTTCAACTTGGGAAGTTGCTCGCTTTGATGCAAGGTATTTAGAATTTACTCTTGAAGCATTTCCCTTCATTTTCACTCTTTCTTCCTTTTTACAATACTGATAGAAAAAAATTTGTAATTTTGCAATTTTTAGAATTACTTTTTTTGACCCAGCATCTTTTTTTAATAGGAAAATTGCGATACAATAACGTAATTTTATTTTTAAGTTTATAAATTGTACATAGAAATAAGAATATTTCATAGGAATGTTGCGGTTGGTAAAGAATTATACTTTTAAGTTTCTATATTGATAATTTGTTGTTGATCATTGTAGTTGATCATTGATGTAGTTGATCATTGTAGTTGATCATTGACTGGGTGAAGGGAAGAAGTGATATAGAAAATAAATGTATTCTAAGACGTTTGGCATAGGTTCATGCAAATCTGAAATCAAACAAATCTGCTGGACGTAAACCAATAATCTACAAAATTCCCCGCAAAAATTCCTAGTATCGGCAGCGCCATGTACGGAGACCAGCATCCCTAAGGCGTATGTCACGCCATCCTCGGTGTTATGTGATATTCTTTCTCCGCACTTGAGTAATTCCGGTCTTCTACATATTTTATAAATAAATTACTTTAAGGGTAATTTGGTAATGTCTTGTATATGTGGGGTTTTAATAGAAAACAATTTCAAACCAACACATTGCCTTGTAATTTATTTTCAATGATTTTACGTTTTACACGGAAACAAAAATGTAGGATATTTTTTTATTTTAAAATACATACAAGAAAAGAGAATTTACTAATGCAAACTTCTAGAGAATACTGAGAATATTACAGCATGGCTGTAGGCGAATCATCATATAATTATAAATCGAAAAAGATGGATGCTACCATGGATGCTACCCACGTACAATACACCGTACATCAGCTTTCTTCATATGTTGCATCTATAGATGTTTCAACGCATTTTAAATATAAGCTTATGACCAAGTGGATAAGGCGCAAGGCTTGTGTACGAGAGGTCGTAGGTTCGAAACCCTGTCAAAGCATTTTATTTTGTCAAAAAAGCGAAATATTAAGTGGCTTCCTTTCTCTGTACCTTATGCTTTCACGGTAAGGTTCCTATATCCATATTCGAAATTGTGAAGTTTCGGCAACACGAACTCGAATATCGGGAATGGGAAACCGAGCAGGGGGAGTTGGGAACAGGGAAAGGGGCGAGGATCTCAATTTTTGACGATTTTTTAAGGAAATATAATAATAATAATAATGCAAGTTTCTAGAGTACAAGGTATGGTTGTAGCCGAACCATCAAATTTTTAGAAATCGAACAATAGATGGAACACTATCAACATACACTGTAGACCAGCTTACTTCATATGTTGGATTTATAAAAGTTTCAACGCCCTTTACATATAAGCGTATGACCGAGTGGATAAGACGCATGGCTTGTGATCGGAAGGTCGCAGGTTCGAAACCCGGTCGAGGCATTTTATTTCGTCAAAAAAACGAAATATTAAATGGCTCCCTTTCTCTGTACGTTATGCCTTCCCGGCGAGGTTCCTATTCCTATATTCGAAATTGTGTAGCTGCGGCAGCAGGAGCTCGAATATCAGGAATTGGAAACCGAGCAGGAGAGCTGGGAACAGGGGAAGGGGCGAGGCTTTCAATTTTTGACGATTTTTCAAGGGGTACCCCTTGCTATAACATTATTCCTTATGGAGAAAAGCCCTGAAAAAGCTTTCCTGGCTCGAAAAGAGACCACGCCCCCTTTTTTGGCCCGTCCACCAATAGGATTCGTCCTTTGGTGGAGGCCACACCCCTTTTAGCGGATTATTTGAAAAATAATTTTAAAAATTCCAAATCTTGGCTTTTATTCACAAAAATTAGAAATCGTACAAAACTCCGTACCGTTCAAGCATGCTGCGAAAGTTTCCGAAGGCTTTCTCCGGTTCCATGAAATAGGCTTACTTGAGCGATTCTCGCCTAGTCGACTTACATGTATTTAGCAGGCTTGACAGTACATACGAACAAGAAATAACCTAGAAAAGACGGGTATTGCCAATTACCAATTGCTGATTCTGTGCCCACATTCTCACCAAAAACGTTTCTAACATCTCCTTTCCTACACTATTTTAAACCGAATCGTTGTGCTTCCTAAATTCACTTTTATCATCATGGGCATACACCCGAGTCCAATCTGTGGTATCGGGCCGCAGTAACCCACAGCAGGTACACCTGAAGAAATCCACCGCATTCTGCCAAATCCCTTTGTCAAACGGACTTCGATGTTTCTTTGAATTTCCAGGCACATGAAAATGACTGTAGCGAGGTGCGTTCAATCGTTCGTTTGTAGTCATAGCCACCGTCGAGCACTACAAAAGACGACATTCAATAAATTACCTCGTCATCCCGCTAATTTTATAATTTTCCACACAAGACCTTTCTGTACTACCAAAGGCCTTGCATACAAAAAACACTTGCATAAAATATGGTCCAGAAAGACTTAAAATCTCCAATAAAAGTCACACCTGATAAAGTTGACAAACCAAAAGGGCTCCAACCCATAAACTGTGCACAAGCGCGTTGCAGGCCATGAAACTAAGCCAGCCATCACATCTTAAAACTTCCAGCACCAACCCAGCATCCCAATCAAAACTTTCGAGGCAGTGCTGGGACCAGAAATAGGTACAGCCCCATAAAAAGCATACGCATGACGTGAACAAGAAGGTCAAATAATTGACAAAGTTTCTATGATTATGCCACCCTATAAAAACGATAAAAAAAAAATAACTCCCCTAATAGATTGAAACAACACAACATGGATTAGCTTCATACCTATGCAATTTCCCACCCAGGGACAGTGATGATCAAATTTGGCTATGCATCTCTGGCAAACTGAGCAGTGTTTTGAACGTAAAGGGCGTTTAATTAAACACGTGCTGCAGAATACCTGAGGATCAAAACCTACACCTTGCTCAGCCAATTCTCTGATCATCTACAACAATAATATTGTTAAAAAAAAATCAGTTACTAAATAAAATTACCTTGAATTTCTCTTCTAAAGGATATACAATTGCTCCTGGATCTCCTCGCCACGTGCTATAAAACTGATGACATAACAGTGCTGCACTGGTGCAGAAAATAACGTTAACTAGAAAGGTCACGTTGGGCATCAACCAAAGCACCCATGTTAAAATGACCCAAAACTACAGAAATAGTAAGAAAGTAAGGTTGATTAAGAGTAGATAAAATAAGAAAACTGTGATAAAAGAGGTTTACTTTTGTGGCCAAATAAATGAAAACTGGTAAGACTGTCATAACACGATGGTCATGGACTCGATTGAGGAAGAAGGGAGTTGAGAAAAAACCAGCAGCAAATAAGAGGATTTTGATCCAGATTGCTAGCGAAGATTGACACAGCGAGGCCATTAAGTAGAAGAGCAAGAAAGGCATCCCAGACACGACGTAAAAGCGAGTGTCCTAAGAGAAATTACAGAACTATTAGGGTATAATTCAACTATTATAAACGAGCGAGCTGCTTGCCTTGTCACATTTAGGTAAACAACTTCTTCCCCCTTGTCGCGAAGGTTTGGTTTGTCGAGAAGCTAAGGCTCTTAATTTCTCAGCAGATTTAGCTCCGATCCATCCCGGAGGTTTGTTGACTAGAATATCAAAGCAGGTTTCGCCCTAAAAAGAAAAAGAGAATTAAATACAATTCTTTTGAAAAATTTGAAAACATTATTTTGTGAATGATTTAAACAGAAAATGCTTTGTATATTTTTTTTTGCACGAAAAAAAACAAACAAAAAAGTAAAAGGTAATTAAATACCTGAAGGTTTGGTATGTCTAATGGAGGGTTTTTGTCCACCATGTTAAGTATGGCAGACGAATTTCGACCTAAGAAGGCCCAATGCAAAGGCGTGTTTCCATGAATCGTATCTTGCAAGGTCAGGGACGACCCTGAGGACAATAATAATCGAACAGGGTCGAGTCTAAAGATGGACAGTTAGTAAATTTGGGTTTAAAATGTGAGACAATTACGTTTGTGTTCTTAATGCGGACCACATCAAAGCAGTCATGCCTTGCTTATCTACTTCGTTGACGCCGACACCTTTGGCAAGGAGATAAGCCACAATGGATGTGTGGCCTAACATAGCTGCGACGTGAAGCGGACAACAGCCTTCACCGTCTGGGGTGACTGGAGAAGCGCCCAACTGCAACAGGAGAACTACCATACTCAAATGCCCTTGCCTTGAACGTGAAATGATCACATTACTACAGAGCAGTCAGCGAAAGCTTTTTAATTACCTAATAGCCCAATGGATTGGCGTTGCTTCTAGTTTACCACCAACGGCGTCAATTTCAGCGCCTTTGCTCACATAATACGACACCAAATCTCTCCTGTTATTGATTGCAGCCCAATGTAAGAGTGTGACTTGTTCTTCGTCTCTCTCGTTTACGTTATAGCCCGCTTCAATAACAGATTTGCAAGCCTCAAATTGCCCATACTAGCAAGGACAATAAAAATCGAGTTGAAAACATTTTGGGGCGAAATTAAAGGTAGAATACCTGGGTCGCTTTGACGATATCTACGGTACCGCTTTCAGCCATTTTTATATAGGGTTGAAGGTTTCTTTGATGCAAGAAAATCCTTCAAATTGTACTTCTGATCATCTAGCAAAAATTTATTACGCTGTTATTTGTATCTAGCAAGTTTCAGGCCAAAGCAAAGCAAAGATTCGGTATGTAGGAAGGTAGGTTTTCTTTCTAACTCACCAAGATGCACAGGAATGTCTGGTCATAAATTAATGCATTAAGCAATTTAAATGATTATACTACACAATTACACATAGCACGCATTTATACATCAGAAAAATAGCCCAAAAGCCGGCTTCGTAGCACATACACAACACAGCAACAGCTCAAGGCGACTTGGCTGCCATATTGGATGGGTGGCACAAAAACTCGAACTTCAAACAGCGAGTTGAATAATGAATACCGAATGACTAAAAAATCCGAAATAAACCAAACAAGCCAAGCGTTGGCCGTCTTCAACAAAACAAAATAAGTTAGTTAATTAATTATGTCTCGTTCTGTGCGAGCAGAAACTCGAAGCCGAGCTAAAGATGACATTAAGCGTGTTATGCAAGTAGTGGATAAGGTTAGGCATTGGTAAGTACACGCACCCAACCCTCAACAGAGAAATTGAATTTGCGACTTTTTAATTCTCTAGGGAGAAAAAATGGGTAACTATTGGCGACACTACCATGAAAATTTTTAAATGGGTACCGATTACTCAAATGGACACCAAGAAAAAAATTAAGAAAGAAATTAAAAGGGCCCTAGACCCTGCACTGTTAACATTAAGCGGGGAAGATTCGAACACAAGTAATAGTTCTTAAGATTAATTTTTAAAAGATTTCTATAAAACAGTTTTTCCTAGGCTTTTCATTAACGAGTGAATCTCAAGGTCCTACCGAATTTACTTCCAATCAGCTCATAGCATCTGAAGATTCAAATTCTCAATGTGACGGGACTGCCAAGAAATTTTAAACTATCAGCCAAAAACTCATTCACATAATAAAATTGTACACACATCATGTCCCTTTTTTCGGGCGACAAAAAATACATACCTTTCTTGCCATTAATGTATTCTTATTCGCTCCACTTACATTAACTTACTCCCCCTCCTTACCCAGATATCTTGGCTTTCTTAGCTTTCGCTTGGCCAGGGCTTTTGGTTTGTTTCTTCTGCTTGTCGGTTTTGTCCTGTCCTTGCTCGATGTCGCTACGTTTCTGGCCCAGTTTGACGGCTTCTTTCTCGCGTCGTGATCGGCTACGCATCATGGAGCGGTACAAACGCTTATGACGTTTCTTCATCATCAGCTCACGGAATCTGTAATGCTCTTTCTCCTCAGCTTCTGCAGCTTGCTTAGGATCAGCCTTCTCCACCTTACCACGCTTCACCTCCATACCTTTAAGCTAAAGGCAACCAAAATTTGATAACTGCACAAACTTCGCTACGTTTTCTTCAAATTACCTTTTGCGTGGTTGCTTTGCCAGATTCTTCGTCACTGACGTCACCTTCCAAGTCATCATCATCATCCGAATCCGAGCCTTCTTCTTCTTCCATACCCTCACTTTCTTCCCCACTCTTCTCTTCTACGTCTACTCAAAAGATGTTGTTAAAATAACTCTGCTTTACAAGAAACTGATATAAATTACCCATTTCCTTTCCTTTTTGACTGGCCAATAATGCCATTCGTTCAGGAGGCACGTAATCACCAGCACGTTCTTGCACGAAGGGGGAAACATGAGGGGGGAGGACTGCTCCTACAAAGTAGTCCTCTACGGGAAGCAAACGTTTGAAGTTGATGCTGTCATAAACCCATTGTGGCTGAACATAATACCTAGAATGATATCTCAACTAAAACCTGCTTTATAATGCAATTTTGTGGAGATTTCACCTAGAAAGGTATGGTTTTTCGATAGCTGGTCTGTCTACGATTTGATGGGTGATGGTCTCATCAGATTCGGGAAACGTTGCACCAGCGAATGAAGTTTCATCCCAAGAAACTTGACCTCCACACGCTCTTACCACAAACACGACAGATTCGCGAGGCACTTCTCTTCCCAAGAAGACCTTCAGGCCCACAAACAAAGACTGTAGACGTTTAATAGCGTCGGCTTCTTGCTTTGCTTCTTCAATTTTCGTCGGATCGCCGGACTATTTCAATTAAAACAAGGAGTTACAAGAAAATCTAATTGGGAATTGCTATGCAGAGAAATTACTTTCTCGAAAACATCAAGTTCCGGCTCTTCGTCAGTCGCAGCCAGCGAACGAACTAAACTACGGTTCAGAGCAGCTACCAGTTCACTGTAGTCTTCTTTGTCGGTTTCTGCGTTCAATAATATTTAATTAACGTTGCTGATGATAGATGATGCCCAAACCTTGTACTCCTGGAGTGACGACAGACAATTTGGGGGGATAATGAAGATTCAAACTATGGTAGAGGCGGAAGTTGATGAAACCCAACATGGTCGTGTAAAAATCAACGAATGTGGTCATGATCTTGTAATCGACTTGCGAAGCAGGTTGATGCTAAGAAGAAATGGGGATTACAAAAGAAATTTGTAGGAAATTTAAGGAAATTTACCTGGTAACCTCGCTGATGGGGAACTACCCAAGTAAGAGTTTCGCCCTTGACGTCAACTTGGTAGTAAAAACCTTTAATGGAGACGAAAACCTTGCGTAGCGCTTTAGCTTCGATAACATAATGCATAAACTCGAGAGTTAATCTTCTGCAGAGATGGATTAACTGCATGGGAATATGAGTTATGCGAGGCATGGTGGCGTACAGACAACACAGCGATAAGCAGTCATCCATATCCCTTAAGGCGTCCGAGAACGTAGGATATCTACACAATGAAACAGCATTGAAACCATGTATTGAATTTGAAATGTGAGAAATGTATCACCTTTCTTTGACAAGATGGTCTAAAGACAGAGTTGGCTTGTTCTGGTTCATTCGTTCGACTGCTTCCTCGTCTCCTTTTTCTCTTGCAGTCTTGATTTTGCGCATAAAGACCTACAGAAACATAAAAGAATTTAGAAATATCCATTTTATGAATTTTAATGACCTTTTTACCTTGAATTCTCTGAAGCGCCATAGCATGGGCTCATGCATCAAAAACCGAATATCCTTTGTATAATACAGGGTTTTCCGGTCAATCTGGCCTTTTTGCGCTTTCTTGCGGTTATTAGGCTCGCGCGGATAGATTCCTTTCAGAATGCATATTCGGCGAAAGTCTTTCAAGTTCAACTGCAGCTTTTTTAAGGCTTGAGCTCTGGAAATGTATTTGGCAGCCTCTCCTGACGCGTACTACAAGTACATAGTGTTATTACATTATAGGAGCTACTTAAGTAGTCGTTTTTACCTTCTTTTTCATACGGGCACCCATTTTTAATAATTTTGTAACAAACTATCAACCACAGAAACACGTGTTATTCCGCTGCCTAAGTTGACGTCAGCGCCACCTTGCAGAAATCAGATGTGGGGTAACAACACTGCGGTATAGTGGCGCTACTAGCAGCTTATTGATGAGCTAAGTCCTTCTACCGTTTTTCCCTTTCCGTTTAGGCCACGCCTATTTACAACAAATTTTAGTGCTTATTCAGGTAAAATTCCACAAATTATACTTATAGAAACAAAAGGATGGCTACTCCTGTGGTCGAACGTTTAACTCTTAAAAAAGGTAATTCGCTTATAGTTTTTGTTATCCATGCTAAAATTGTTTATTGTAGACGTTACAAGAGCCATTGAATTATTGGAAAAATTGCAAAAAAGTAAGACTCTTCTCATTCTATCGAACTTTAATCAAGTAACCAGCGTATTTTTTTTTAGCTTCCGATATACCTTCCGCCAAGTTGGCAGCATTGCAGAAAGTTCTCCAGAGCGATTTCCTGAGAGCCGTACGGGAAGTGTACGAATACGTTTATGAAACTGTGGATGTGGGAGGTTCTCCTGACGTTCGAGCGTCAGCAACTGCCAAAGTAACATTCTAAACCCTAAAGTACATCCAAAATGGTTTTGTATGCCAAATATTCTTTAGGCTACAGTGGCCGCTTTTGCTGCCAGCGAAGGACACGCCCATCCCAGGGTAGTAGAGCTGCCTAAAACTGAAGAAGGCCTCGGTTTTAACGTAATGGGCGGTCGGGAACAGAATTCTCCCATCTACATATCTCGAATCATTCCCGGAGGCGTGGCTGATCGCCAAGGTGGCTTGAAACGCGGAGACCAACTGTTGTCCGTAAACGGAGTGGTAAATAGCGTTATACTTTCGCAATCTCTTCGATATTGTCTTTAAATCTTTCGTTTTTTTTTAATAGTCGGTGGAAGGTGAGAATCACGAAAGAGCGGTGGAGCTTCTGAAAGCCGCACAGGGATCGGTAAAGCTCGTGGTACGTTACACCCCCAAGATTTTGGAAGAAATGGAATCTCGTTTTGATAGACAAAGAACAGCGCGCAAAAGGCAGCCGTTTCATTAAGCAGCTTTATGGAAGCTCTCTTCCTCTTTATTATGAATTCCACTTGAGCTATTGTAAGTTTATTAAGTTGTTGCATGTCAGTTGACGTAGTTGTGCATTTTACTGTGTAATTTCCTATATTGAATAAAGTCTATAACACTTACAACTACGACTCATGATGCCATGAGCTTAGCAAATTACTCTAGTAAAAAAACGTTTAATTAATTAAAATAGCCTACTGCAAGTTCTAACCTTGCATCTGCATATACATTTTGCTTGTGTCCTGTTCCTAATGTAACCAAACCATGCCATTGGGTGAATATAAAATCAAATATGAGATATCAAAAGCTTTCGTGCTTACCGAATGCGATAAGGCGAAATGGTAAGTACGGGAAATAGGTATTTTACTATTTCGCGATTCGACATTTATTGTTTTCGTATTTTTCCCACACCGCTTGAAGAATGCTTTGGAAAAATGCCCGTCAGATGGCAGCGAATGTAAATTAATTCTAAAAATCTGTACTAATTTAATGTTGCTGCGTATTAAATCTAATCGGTGTTATCACATATCAGTTAACGAACAAGGAATTAAAGCTGGAAGCCTTTTATCTTACATGCCAGCTTACAGACGCCTGACAAATCTGTTTCACACAATATATTATTTACGGTAGCGCTAAAAAGCTATTATAGTAAAGTTAAAAATGTCCCAAAACGTACGTTTGCTTTGAATTCATTATTTTAAGTTAATTTGCATTTATGCAAATTCTTATTTTTTTAGGGATTGCGTTACACGCTTGACAATGATCATCTAACTCTAGAACAAAGGCAGTTTTACGAGGAAAATGGATTTGTTGTCGTTAAAAAGTTGATTCCAGATCCCATGATCGATGCCTTTCGGTAAGCAACAGTGAAACCTGTCGTTTTCTACGATTCCTAGCTTCGTTAAAGGATAATTAACGATAATGTACTTCATATAGGGAGAGATTTTTGGATTTGTGCGATAAAAAGATTCCTTGGGGTGGGATAACTATGATGAAAGACATTTCCTTGGCGAAAATGGGGACCGTAAGTGGTGAACGATTGTTCAACAAAGCCCAGGACTTTAACTACGACGAAGTTCTTTACAAGTACATCGAATACGGCCCGGTATATTCCTTATCCTTCAGTGTTAAACAAAGAAAAGTCGAAACTTACCAACGAATCGTAGCTTTTGGATTACGTGGAATGCTTCGTTGGCCCTAACATCCAATCCATGCATACCATGCTTATCAACAAGCCGCCTGATCCCGGTACTCAGACATCTCGCCATCCCCTGCATCAAGTACATTCTTAATTATTAATAATAGGTTTATTTAATTGTGCTCACTTCTGTCACACGCTAGGATTTGCACTACTTTCCATTTCGACCAGCCGATCGCATTGTTTGCGCTTGGACGGCCATGGAGCGCATCAATAGTGACAATGGTTGCTTAATTGTTCTTCCTGGCTCTCATAAAGGTGTTTTACACCAACACGACTATCCCGACTGGGAGGTAAAAATGATGTTTTATTCTAAAGAACGAGAAATTACTAGCGTTTGTTTAACAATTTATTATCTTTCGCCCAGAAAGGCGTAAATAAGATGTACCATGGAGTTCGAGGTTACGACGGAGTTCCTTACACTGAACTCCACATGGAAAAAGGCGATACGGTGTTTTTCCACCCAATTTTGATCCATGGATCGGGCACCAATCGCACCAGTGGCTTCCGTAAAGCAATTTCTTGCCATTATAGCTCTGCAGACATGCACTACATTGACGTACGTGGTACGACGCAAGAAAATATTGCGAAAGAGATTGAAGAAGTGGCGAAACGACGAGGCATGGATGGTCTAACTTTCCAAGTACATTTGAGGAAATTTTATACTTAAATTGAAATATTAATAATGCTTTGATTAGGAAATGTGGCAGTTTCGCAGTCGATTCGTACGCGGACGCGCTCCAGCTCGCTTATAAGGATGAAATCCTTAAAAGTGTTAGTTTTTATTTCTAGAAATATTAATATTGGGCATATATCAACCTATGGTAAACTACCTATACGCCTCGGTGCTTTATAAAAGGGAACATAAACAGTTACTTCTAACTTTTGGGTAAATGAATTGAAAGAATACAAATGGTTTAATTTTAATTGCAAAAGATATTGTACGACTTTCACGGCGAAAGGGGTATTTTGTTTAAACAATTTGACGAAACTTGGAGGAGGGATGAGAATCATAAATTCACCAAACAACATGAAATTAACTGTAAAATAGTCCATAAAGTGGGCGTATCCAAAAATTTAAACGAGTTCGTGTGAACGTCCGTCAAATTCTGACATCAAATCAAACGAAATGAAACAACAAAGAAAAAGGTATTACAGTTCAAACTGACTCCTTGATTTTCGCCATAGGAAACTGATTTGACCCCCAAAACAAAGAGAAAATAATAAACAATTAAACAAGAAAATCCAAGTGTTTTAATATAATACTCTTCTACGTGATGAAGAAACAATTCACGAATCGTCGTCCATGGAATCGCCTGTGGCTCCTTCAGGTTCAGTAACTTCATCCGCAGTTCCCTCTAGACTACCCTGTACCAACATTAATTCAATAAATTTAATATTTCAAATTAAAATGAATGTGTTAGGTTAGGTTAGTTAAAGTACAGTGTGCATTCTAAAGACTCAGCCACGAAAGCCTCTGCACTACGAATGGCAGTCATACTGTGCATTCGTGGGTTAGTGTTTAGAATGTGGGAGGAAAGTGGATAAGTGCCAAAATGCCAAAATTTACTTGTTGAAAGCCGGGTGGATCTTTGCACTTCCTGCATAAGTACTCCTTATCGTCTGATACGTCTTGTTTGCGTAATCCAACACAACTCAAATGAAACCAGCTCTCACAACCATCGCACTGAACCCAATTGACTTCCCTTCCTAATAAAAAACCGAATTTTACCATACATTTACCGATTTTTTTCCCACGAATTTTTAAAATTAATAAAATGCCAATTAATCAGTTCTTAATTTGGTAGCGAATTTTCTTACCAGTTGGTTTGAGGCACTTGGAAGCAGAACAGTCCTCCTCGGGATCATCTGACGAGTCGCTTTCGGCTTCCCATTTCTTTGCATTCTGGCGGCGTGCCTGCTAATCGAAAAACAAACAAAAAGTACACAATTAGTAGTAAAATAAACAAGAAATTGACGCAAGTTACTTTGGGCTTTTTGTTAGGGGAAGTTTCGCCTTTTTCGAGTTTAATCTGCTTCTGGGAACGTCTCCCTTCGCGGAATACCAATCCTCTTTTCTTAATCTTACGTTCTTCTCCTACATCTTTCTCCTAGATTCGCAGAGAACGAAAAATACAACGATAAACTACAACTTTTTTTTGGTCATTTCCTAATAAAAAGAACTTACATCATCCCCGCAGTGGAAATGAGGCATTTGAGTAGCTTGCATTATATTTCCCAGTTGGTTAATTTCCTCAGTCTGGATTTCCAATAAGTAGCCTTCAATCAACAAGTCCTGCAAAGGCTTTTGCAAACTGGTAGGAATTTCCAACAAAGGGACTTTATACTTGGCGCTCAAGCTATGGACGTCCATTGCATCTTCTTTAGCGGCTACTACACCCAACGACCCAGATGCTAACGCAAAGAAAATGGCAATAATGAATACACTACTAAGTTAATTTCTTTCTTAAACGCTTTAGTACCCTTCTCACTAGCTGCGTATGCGTGTTCAGTGCTGCCCAGACTATCATCTTTAGGTAAGTTAGATTCTTCCAGTGAATTAGTCTTCTCGGCAGGAGTTTCTTGCTTGATATGAGCCAGTCTTTCAGACCTAAAGCTCTGGACAGCATCCAGTTGCTTCTGTTGCACATACGGCAGTTGGATTTTCGCCTTTTCCACTTCTGGCTGAGCTAGCAGCTTCTTGGCTCGATCCTAAAGAAGCAGTGAGATCTTTTAATACCATTTGCAACACAATTTACAAGACAAAGAGCCGAAAAAACTTATGAATTGGGCTTACTTGCCAACTCATGGCTCGTTCAGTGAGACATTGCAGTGCTTCGCCCTCCGGCATGCGCACGGTGATGGATTGGAGTGCGAATACTAAAGATAGTGCAGTTTCTAGCTTGGGTCTTGACGAGCGACAACACAATGGGCACAAAAAGTGATTTTCTGGGTTAAAAGTCGCTGCAGGGGTAGGCGAACTTGTACCGCTGTCTTTCGCCTTAACAGGAGCAGGAATACATGAATCTGAAGACAAAAGACAAAGATAAAACTTGAATTAATCCTATTTTCTAAAGACAAAAGAAAGAAATAAAACTTAATTTAAAAACCAACCAAAAAACTTCAAGGGAATAGAAAGAATGTTAATAAAGCATGCGACAACAGGCGCAAGCCTACATCGAAGAAAAAACTGAATTAATCCTATTTTATAAGTTTAAGGCTCCCGTATACCTTAGCTTATTGATAGGAACAATTCACAGATGGCACTAGTAGTTTTTGTTGTTTTGCGAAAGACT